>JASAND010011161.1:0-86976 GCA_030248195.1 Trissonchulus latispiculum
GTTGAGAAAAAAAAATGCAAGACTTGTCAATGAGTGATCAGAGTAAGCAGTCGTGCTGAGAACGTGTCAATCTTCTTCTCAGGCATTACTGTTAGCCCTGGTCGTTTGTTGACGGTAAAATCTTTTATCTTTAAAATGTATTAAACATACGTGCAAAAGCATAAGCTGTATGTCTTCGACAGAAGGAATAGGTCTTAAGGGTGCTGTAACAGTGTTTGGGAAACTCTACTTCTAAATGTTATATATATATATATGTATGCTAGTATAGTGTTCGTGGTTTCAAATATAGTTAGTGTATATATGTATAATTGTTTGCTGGCCACTATAACGTAATGAATATTTAAATAGACCAAAACGGATGCATTAGAAACTGTCCATCAAATGCAAATCCATTCATGTAAAGTTAAAGCAGCAACTTTTGACTAATGATACAACCATTCATTAGGTAACAGTGACTTTGTTTCTGTAGTGTAACGGAATTCTACAGAGGAATCTAAATCAACAGTTCAGACATTACGCATAGGCAGAGAACGTGTCAATCTTCTTCTCACCTTGTAGTGTTTGCACTGTACATCTTTAAATGATGTGATTGAAAATCGATCGTACAGAAACATTGTCATGCCTTTACATTAGAAGATAACAGTAATATTAGTATTAATAGAATATAATAATACGCAGTAGCACACTAACGAATCCATAAGAGAGAGCAGTAGGAATATTTAAATATGTAAGTATATAATCCGTCGTATCTTGTTGACTGTGACATATCTTGTAATCTGTACTGTATTCTGCTGTACTGAACTCGTTTGCATTGTTTTTGTAACTGTATTCTTACGTACGTGTGCATTGTGTGTTGGCAGTTATTAAGTGTTCTATTGTTTCCTATCTGGTTCGCATCTTTAGCAAAATAGTCTAGTACCACTTTACTGAAACCACTGACCGCTGCTTCTAGAATAGTTGTGTTAGCAATCTACATTTGAAAACGTTATATAATTATTATAATATTAACTTTTGTTTGATTTTAAATTAATTGAAAAACAGAATATTTTTAGTTGGTGAGAACGTGTCAATCTTCTTCTCACCAGTTGATAATATTCTGTGTTCCCATTTTAAAAGAACAAACTCAATTTTTTGATTTTGATTTTGATTCAAGCTCATTAACATGGCATATCTGTCGTGGATTCAAGCTCATTAATATGACATCTGGAGTTTGTTAGTTTTGTTCCATGTATCTAACAATTCATTATTTGGTGGTTTATGATTTTCTTATTAACTCCTCTGTTTGTGTTTGGTTCTGCTAACTGCCACTGTTGTTGTGCCTTGTATACTGATTGACATTAAATACTTGTTTGAATCTGAATTTTATAGGATCAGATAGATTATGAGGTAGGATTAGTTGGAATATCAGCTGCACGAAGTTCTTCCATCTTGAATAAACAGTGCGCAAACACAGATAGTCATCTTTTGTTGGTGGCCTAATTGATATCTATGCTGTTTACTGAGCTTATGTAAGTAGTTGAAAGTTGAAAAATCGTAGGAATCAATTTGAAGACAAAATTGTCCAAACTTTCCATGAAGTGGTGTTCAGATCATTGCTCACACGTGCATCAAAATTTGGAATTTATCAAGTAGCATTTCGCCTTACAGTAGCCTTTACAAACTTACCAGCAAATTTGAGACGATAAACCTTTTTCCAATTTTACGGTAGTAGTGTGCAGTTCATACTCACACTAAAGAAATCGCCTGATTTTTGAGATGGACGCTTTTGTTAACGGTATCCTTCATATGCGGAGCTGCAAATTAGTGGATGGGATTTATTATCGTCATTATTAGTGTTAAAGTTTCCAACAAGCTCACTACAGCTTCAGAGTGGAATTGTTCAGCACCATGTTAAACTTTTTCTGGATCAGTTAGCATTAGATTGACTTTAAATTCAAATTTGTTAAACCTGTCTAGACTAAGTAAAATGTGCAGCTAAATGCTCACATTCACATCTGAAGATCCGCAGTTTAATTACTAGGATGACAGTGTAGCCTACTGTTGACTACAAGTATATAGTTGCAAAGTTAAAACTAACGTTTCTGGTTATGTTGGTATCTACAGAGTAGTTCATTGCTCTCTGCATGATGATATCTCACTTAACCTAACATTGCTTACTGACACAACCAACGGAAGAAATCTACGACATTGAGTGGACTGGCATCAGTTTGGACAGCTTTGGAAAACATACATGGAAGGAATTGGCATTAATTTGGTCATGTCTGCAAAAATTAGGAAAATATCTGTTTAATGAGTGTCACATTGCATATGTTTGTATTGCTACTGTTGTATATAAATGTTGTGTTTGATTTTTAATAAAATAAAAAACAAAAACCCGTGTGCTCTCCTACACGCCATCGGGGGCGGCCCCTACTGCGATGGGGATGCTTCTTTCGTGTGTTCTATACTTCGAATATCTCTCAAGCTGCCAAAAAAAGCAAAAATTGAAATTTAAAACAGATAGAACAATGCACGAAAGAGGTAGAGAGGTTTCCTCTCCGTGGACAATGTAGGCTTTGATTGTATTTTATAAACAATGTATATTGCTGTTTTTGTGTTTTAGATTTATGGTAACTACAAATGGAAGCTTGAGATCAGAGATCAGCTAAGACGATCAGACGTTATCACGACCTCTTATCAACAAAAAAACAGAAGGTGTTTATCTTATACCATTGTAGCAATCATCGGCAAAACCCAATACTATTAAGGGAAAAAACCCAATACTATAAACGGAAAAACCCAATGGTATAAGAGGAAAAATGCAGCGGCAACCCATTCATGCCAATTTGCTTGTTGGTTCTGGTTTGTGTGTGTGCATGTGTGTGTGCATGTGTGTGTATGTGTCTGTATGTGTGTGTGTATGTGTGTGTGTGTGTGTGTGTGTGTGTGTGTGTGTGTGTGTGTGTGTGTGTGTGTGTGTGTGTGTGTGTGTGTGTGTGTGTGTGTGTGTGTGTGTGTGTGTGTGTGTGTGTGTGTGTGTGTGTGTGTGTGTGTGTGTGTGTGTGTGTGTGTGTGTGTGTGTGTGTGTGTGTGTGTGTGTGTGTGTGTGTGTGTGTGTGTGTGTGTGTGTGTGTGTGTGTGTGTGTGTGTGTGTGTGTGTGACCCCAAATCGAATAAGACCCCAATCCACCTCACCACAGCCACTTTGGATAGATATACATTTCTATGACAAAGGTTGCTCAGCTCACTTAGGGCTTTCATGTGGTACCAGCAAGCAGTACATAATATATAAGAGTGTGTTAATTGGAAGGCGGCCCGCCCCCAACAAATGTGACCTACCATTCAACCTCCCCTTCCCTCCCCGAGAAATATCATTTTACAATTGATGAGGAGTGATAGGTAACGTTTTGGGGGTGGCATACGGTGTGTGTGTGTATGTATGTGCATGGCTGTGTGGTTGTGTGTGTGTATGGTTGTGTGCGTCTGGTTGTATGCGTACGTGCGACGTGAACCGTGCGCGCCCCTGAAACTGAAATTATTTTAGGTCTTCGACTGAAAATGAGACTAGTTTGAGTAAAGAAGTGAAGCTCGTGCTGAAAGCAGTTGTGGGCTTTCTTCGAAACATGAAGATTTGATGTTTGCACCATTACCAAATTTCAGCGTATACGCACAAAGTTTTAGGAGATGTTTCCTGAAAAAATCCGCTTGTCGATGTGTACGACAAGCAAGTATTAACAGATTTGATGTATGCAGTAATAATCAAATTTAGCTGTCTTGGAAGAATTTGTAGATTTGTATACATCCCCTCTATGACTGCACAGAAAATTTCGCGCAAATTCAAAGACATAAGAACTTGTGTGCATTAAGTGCAGATTGTACATAGATGGTTTTAGTCTGTGCATTGGTTGTCCCTAGATGGTACACATGTATAAACATGTGTGTATGTATTGTGTGTATATACTTTCGCCTGTATAATATGCAAATACGCGCATACACACATTAAACAATATTACAGGGCAGTCTTAAAGAGAGTGATGTACTTTTGGATAACTGTATGGCTGAAGTGAAACTATGAAACCTGATAGTATGATGCTGCAGGAAAAAGGCCAGTTAGTCTTAAATGATTCAGAGGCAGCGAAAGGAAAATACATTTTCTGAAATTACTGCAATGATAAAAAGTGATCACAGCAGTTGATTCTACCGGGTGTACGTAACAAATGTCAAAACTTCAAAATTTTTTATTTTTTAAATATTCTAAACTTTTGTAAATTTTTCACACTTTTTGTAATTAGGACTCGGGAGGTCATTTTTTGTAATCAGGAGGTATCCAGTAACCTACTTTCAAAATAATAAAAAATAGACGGAGTCGTTATCATTATTTGGGCTGGGGTATATTGTGGAAAAGATCTTTTCATTCTTTAATGGTAGAAATGGTCCCTTAACACCCTCCCTCAAAAAACAAGAAAGAATAATTACTAAAAACCTACTCAATTCCACAAAATCCTGCAACGCCACACCTTGCTGCAGCAGGCGAAGCAACAGCCAAACCATAGCAGTGGGGGTGGGGGTTTGCAGGGGGGCAGACCAGCTATCCCGCAAATATCTAATCAGGGAGTTGATAAGGGGGCCACTTCCTGTATGGACAGGAATAGGTCCATCAGAACCATGACTATTCCATTGGCCACGGTGGTCTGGGACCCCGAATTGGCCAGAACCGCCGAAGCCGGCAGAACCAGCTTAGAGGGCAGGGGCGAGCTGGGGCCCACCTCACAAAGGGCCAGGCAAGCCCAGTGCCCTTGCATTACTTCCAGACTACGGTGCCCATAGAACTGGCCTAGGGGCACTTTGCCATACCGTGTCGGCCTACAGTGTTCATCTAAAACAGGAATTTCACAAAAAATATCATACAAATATGTAGAGCTAATTAAAAATTGTAAAATATTATAATGATTGATTCTAAAATGATAGCAAAATTCAAATTATTGTTAAAACAGTTCTCAAGGAGCGATAAAAATGAAAAAAATCAAATTTATTACAAAATCCTATTAAGGGGGGGGGGCGACTAAACTTTTGCCCCGACTTTGTCCGATTGGCCTACTTTTCGGCGAAGTTAAAGAGCATGGGTGTGGTCAAAAAAGTATTTGGTCGTTGGTTCTTAGTTGCCTTCCAGTCATGTGCAGGCGTCGTGTT
The DNA here is from genome assembly GCA_030248195.1 of Trissonchulus latispiculum. Classification (NCBI taxonomy): domain Eukaryota; kingdom Metazoa; phylum Nematoda; class Enoplea; order Enoplida; family Ironidae; genus Trissonchulus; species Trissonchulus latispiculum. Next base: position 5,170 of record JASAND010011161.1, read on the forward strand.
TATGTGCCCGACCCCCCCCCCCTTTTTGGCAACTATCAACATAATTAATTAAAAATCTCTGCTGGCTGTAAGACCCTAGCTCCAAGCTTGTCACTGGCCAATACGATTTAGCACATGTGTCCCTATATGCGGAAAAATACTAGACGTCTGTATCTTATCTGCATCTAAGGGAATTACTGTTCAAAGTTGAAGTTTCGGTAAAATTTTGAAAATTTTTGGCTAACGAAAGGAATATTTTGTTACTGGTGCGAGCTATAAGGCTGTAATTTGGCATATACAGAGGCCCTATAGGAGTACTCATTTGTGCCAAATGGCAGGAAATTCTGCCGCGTGAAAAAATTTTTATGTCAACTTTAATCTTCAAAAATTGACAAAATCGCCTCTTTTGGGCAATAGTACCCCAGAAATCGAAAAAATCAAATTTTTTGAAATTAAAATTTTTTGAGATATTTGAACTCAGCGTGGTTGAAAACACACCCACAAACAATTTCAGCTCGATTAGTGAAGGTTTGCGACTTCTATGGCTGCCGAAAGCCTTTACACAGGATCCGACAGACTGAAAATGGCGATTTTGGCAATTTTTGAAGACTAAAGTTGACATAAAAATTTTTTCACGCGGCGGAATTTCTTGCCATTTGGCACAAATGAGTACGCCTATAGGGCGTCTGTATATGCCAAATTACAGCCTTATAGCTCGCACCAGTAACAAAATATTCCTTTCGTTAGCCAAACATTTTCAAAATTTTGCCGAAACTTCAACTTTGAACAGTAAGATAGATGCAGATAAGATACAGACGTCTAGTATTTTTCCGCATATAGGGACACATGTGCTAAATCATATTGGCCAGTGACAAGCTTGGAGCTAAGGTCTTACAGCCAGCAGAGATTTTTAATTAATTTTGTTGGTAGTTGCGAAAAAGGGGGGGGGTCGGGCACATAAACACGACGCCTGCACATGGCTGGAAGGCAACTAAGAACCAACGACCAAATACTTTTTTGACCACACCCATGCTCTTTAACTTCGCCGAAAAGTAGGCCAATCGGACAAAGTCGGGGCACCCCCATTTTAGTCGCCCCCCCCCTTAATGCTGCATTGTAATGCAATGCTGTACCCTGAGCACACCCACTTTTTGAGTCAAACCCGAAATCTTTTGAGTCAGGATCCTTGGGTGGAATACTCTCTTTCATCCATCGCTTACATTTCTTTGGTCCGCTCTGGATTATTTCCGATATCCAATTATAAAATGGTGTGCGTTAGGTTAGCGCTACACACCACTTTTTGAGTCACGGAACGATATTCTGCTGAAAGCTTGTAAATTTATTCGTTTTCATGATTCACTCATCAAAAACAATCCAGATTCGTTCTATTGTAAAAAATTTAACAAGCAGGCCCCTAAGGCGGCATTATTCCGCAGTTGAACCTCAGCTTTTCCGGGGGCGTATTTACATATGACATACCATAAGGTGTCCAATTTCTGGTTGTGCTGCCCCAAGCTGTACCCATTTGATTCATAGTGGATTGCACTAAGATCTGTAATAGTCCGTCAGTAGTCACAACCAACTAATAGTCTGTACTGAACTCCGACATGGAAAAATTATGAAACAGAACTCTCTAAGACAGATGTTGAGTATGTGTAAAGAAAATGAAAAAAAAGTTTTGAATTGCCTTCTAAAAGACTTCAGAAAGTTGTATTGGAAAACGATATAAAAGGGATGTTTCTTGCCTAGTTGCTTGATGGTGAAACCTATCACGAAAGTGGTTCACAAAAGTTAGGGTCACGCCAGTCACTATCTGTGAATTGGGCTCAATTAAAAGGTTTGGGTTAATGAGATTATCAGCTATCAGAAAACGCTCGAATTCAACCTTTTAAGCCCTTCGATCAAAAGTTACAGTGAGGGCAAGGTCTAGAGATTGGTTCTAACGACTGTCTTTATGCTAAAATGAAATTAGTTGTTGCTGGCTGGGTCCGCCTCGACTAATGTGGACGGCAGCTCCACCCTTTCAAGCGAATTGACAACAGATCTCTAGTTCCCGAGGTCCCACTGACTTTTCAAATCAAATTATACTCTGAAAATTAAAGCACAGAGAAACAACACAACTATTCGTTGATTTGTGAAATAGCTGTATTTTGTAAATTAGCTAAGTTTATGCTCGCTCGCTGTTTAATTAATATCTGTATTCTTGCTTACTTATGAATTGTAAATTAATTTAACTATGTATTGTATAAGGGAAGCTGTAATTGTAATTGTGCAGTTTCACTATTCTTTCGCAATTGAAATCCAAAAAGAAATCTAAAACTTAATGTTCAAGTAGCAAGGACTAATGTATAGATTTTGTCTTGTTAGTGCTTTTAATTTAATAATTGTAATCTTTAAGTTGTATTTTTGGTGTTTGTAAAAATTGAATCCGTTCACCAGTAGTTGGAGTTGAGATTAGTCAGTTTTAACCCCTTTAATTTTGCATCATCAATCGGATGGGGTTCATCTACAGGTCCCTACTATTGAGTTATGTGTGTGTGAGTGAAGGCCAGCGGAGGCCAGCCTGAGTGTCTAGGATTGAGTCTACGTATGTGTGAGGTTCAGCGTTACCTTTTCACGTCCCTAGAATGACATCACACGCATAAGTCAGACAGAGGGGAACCCCTCTGAAATTAAGGCACAAGTCACCCCTGAAAGGAAGAAAGAAAGAAATTAACAATTAATATTAACGAATATGTAATAATAGGCCTCTAGCTAAGTTTTAGACTAGGCAGAAGTTTCTTATAGCTTAGGCGTTGCTTATTTCATCTTGGGCTTCCAGGCCCCCTGTCTGTTATTACGATTTCTTCTTCCTTGCTTCTCGTTTCCATCGGCTCTCCTTTCGCCTGCGCGTCTGTTTGCAAATAACATTCAGGACTATAGAAATAAAGTCCAGCACAAAGGCACTTCGAAACAAAAACGCCATAAAAGTTTAGGGCCAGGGCTGTTGGGGTACTTTGAGCCACTCGAAAACGGACCCAAAGTCATAAAAAATTATGTAACTAAAATGACAAACAGCCCAGGCGCAAGTTCAAAAGAAGGAGGCTGGGTCTTCCTTTTCAAACCAGCCAATGACAGAGTGCGATCATGAAAGCAGCCAATCATCAAAAGATGATTGCAAAAGACACGAGGAAAAAGTTATCCTGAGAGCAAAATTTAAAGCTCCAGTCAGTCTGTGATTTGGGGTTAGTGACGAACGGTCGTCTGTCTTCTCTCGCGTGGCCGAAATGCTGGGGGGAAAATCACAGACACCCCATGAGCTGTTTCGTTGGGAGAGGCCTTGTCTCTCCCCTTCTAGGATACCCCCTTTAAAACTTTTCTCCCACTCGGACACTAGGTTGGGATTGGGGTACACCTGGGGGGGAAGGTCTATCTAAATTGGGTTTGGGCTTCAGAAGCCCGGTTTCTAAATTTTCCCTTTAGGATAAGCGGTCCCAATCCCCTCTAGGATTTATAATAATTGTAAGCGCGAGTGGAAAACTAACCTAATTGGACCTCGAGTCCCTTCTTCGAAATTATACGTTAAATCGGGCTCTCGCCGCCCTAGACTATCTACTGCCAATATTGCTTTCATGATTGTATGCTAATATCAGTTGATATTAGCTGGATTTCCCTGAATTTCCTGAAGAGGAAATTCAGGAATACGTCATTGGTGAGGGGATTTCCGATGGAAATCCCTCTACTTGTTTTCCTAATTTAAAAGACCAACTTTCGCCACATTTCGTTCCTTTTCCTATTTTGGTCGAAAAATGCCTAAAAAGAAGAATTTCACTCTAGCTAGTCTTCTTTCCTAAATTCGCCACTTCTCGCCAGTCTTGCCCAAAAGCTCTAGTTGAATGTTTTGACTCGAAATTCCCAAACTTTTACCTGGTCCTGTGGAATCCAGTTAATATCGCTGAATCCGGGACAAGGTTTTAACCCATTTGATTCAGTTCTAGCGCAGGTCTCTCCTTGGACCTGTCCAGCTCTGCTCTGCTCCGTTCTGATCCTCGCTGTTCTGTTCCTCATCGCCAGCTGCTCGGATCCCGTGGATCTCGCTTGGTTCTTGGCCGGATATCAGCCTGTGCCGTGGTCCGTGGTCTCTGCTTGATTTGCCAGTGTGAGTGTCGCCGTTCCGGATCACCCCTGGATCTTCGCTTCTTTCTCTGATCGCGCTGCCTGTGCTGCTCTGTCCGGATCTCTCGGAATTCAGCTGCCAAACGTCAGTTTGCTGAGCCTTCTCTGAGTCTTAGAATCTTTGCTGAAAGCCATCCTCTGGCTTAGGGACACACCTTGAGAACTCTAGGACAGTCATATTGGGATTTGGAGTGTGGGTTGGATGTTAAGCTGGTTCTATTAAAGAATTCGAAGATCCTTGCCCAAAATCATTAACTTTTAACTGTTTACCTTGTTTTTGTTTTAAAAAAATGCCTGCTATCCTTTTGCCTGAAAGCTTCTGTTCTTTGATCTGCTCTATTCTTGTCTGTTCTACCAAATCTGCTCAAATTCTCTCTCTTTAACTTTTTAATCAATTTCTAAAAGTTACAGGTCGTCCTCTTAGCAGAGGATAGAATAGTTATTGGTTTTCTGCTGGTGCGTATTGCCGGTAACTATTCGTGACCAGGGACGGGTGGACTTGTGCACACTTTTCAGGTACATATAGGGAGCATATAGGGAACTTCCCCCCTCCTCGACCCTGAAAATCAAATTATTGTGTGACTGCGAATCAATTCGCAGTCTGAGAGTAACGAGTGCTGTTTAGGTGAGTCTACTGACTCAGACGCCGCAGTTACAGCACGTGGCTCATGCCGAGAGGGTCCGAGTTCCTGACAATGGTGTCGTCTGGTTGGAGCATGGACGTTACAACCACATTATCGTAGGTAATTTGGTCCTGACCAGCGCCAATGAGACGGTCCAACACACCGTCGAGATTAACTCGGGGACTAAGCCCTACAAGGCCCCGAAACTGGATATCATTCCCTTGCGTTACACAGACATGGCCAGGGCCGAGTATGAAAACACTATGGCCAAAAATGTTATTCGAAAGTACCGTGATCATAAGTCCCTTGTCATTGAAGAGCTGAGTCTTGATATGAAGACCACTTTCATAATTACCTTCATAGTTGTAGCTGTAGTGATCTTCTGCGTGGTTTGGTTTGCCCCTTGTCTTGGGCCGGCTAGGGAAGGATTGGAGAATGCTGGGAGGACATGTTGCGAATGGCTCGCAACCTGCATAAGCCATTATTGTGCTCGTGATCCTCCCCCTCCTTCGGCTTCGTCTCCTGACGTTAGGTCTCCTCTTCGAAAGTCTGCTCGCAAGACTAAGTTTGCGGCACACTTCAGTGACGATGAAGACGAATCCTCTGAAGTGGCTGGTCCTTCCACTGGTAGGGATCGGAATAGGGATGCCGCTGTAAGCTTTCAGCAGGCTTCCTATAAGAATGAAGGACTGGATTCCTTTGAGTCTATTCAGATGGGAACCCCCACTAAGAGGCGTTCTCACAACGATTCAGGGTCCAGCCGGCGAACGTCGAGTCGTAACCGTAGTTTAGATCGGTCCTTGTCCCCGCACAATCGGAATAAGATAGTGGATCTTGGTGATCCTTTGGCTGCTACCGTTTCCTTACCTCCGAAGCGGCATTCGCTTGCCTATGATCCCGATTCGGTTGTCTATTTCGTCTCTGCCTCACCCATGCTGATCGATTTGAAGATGTATGACACAGTCATTACTGCTTTGTTGGACACGGGAGCCAACATCACTCTAATCTCTCAGCAGGTGGTAGATAGGTACCGGTTGCCCACGCGTCCACTGGCCGAGTCCAAGTGGAGTGTTTCTGCCACGTGACACCGAATACCGATTTCTGAGCAAGTGATTACGACGTTCACCTTCCCAGGATGCCCTACTCATCCGCTAGTTCCTCACACCTTCTATGTTAGTTCTACTTCGCCGCAGGATATCCTTCTTGGCACCGACTTCTTGTCTCGTTTTGATGCTTCTTTCGATCTCGACATCCATAACAATGAGATTCGAATCAATTCACATTCACCTCCTGGACGATTCGTCTTGCCGATTTCCACTCCTCAGCATCCTCTTGACTCTTTGTATCGGGTTTCCATGATTGACGACTTTGAGCTGCCTCCCTTCTCCCGGGCCATCATTAACGCCATGGTTGAGATTCCCCCAGACGTTGAGCTGGGTGTGGAAGGCGACTTTGAGCCTCACCCCGACAAGTTTGAAGCTGCCCAGAATCCTGCGCAGCCAATCTCCTGCATGCCCGCTCGGGTCAGGCTCGATGACAAGATCATCCTTGTTTGTGTCGAAAATTACTCTGGACAGCCCGTTAAGTTGCATGCTAGGGAGTCGCTAGGTACTGTACGCCCAGACGTTCCCACGGAGAATGAGGAGAACTTTAAGAGACACGCCTACGGATGTTACTACGTCCGGACACCCGGTAGTGGCGTCTTGCAGCTGAATCAGGTATTGCCAGAACCTGACGGTATTGCTCAAGGGTATCGTTCTGTCTCTGCGCGAGAAGGTCTCAAGACTCTGACTGACCTACCTGAGTGTTTTAAGGAACTGCCTAAGCCGTCCTCGGAGATGTCCCCCACTGAGATGGATCAATACCTTCCATGGGCAGTTCGAGTACAATGTTCTCCCCTTCGGACTGAAGTCTGCCCCTGGTAATTTCCAGCGGTGCATGGAACGAGTCCTGGGTGACTTGCAGTGGAAAAGGTGTATCATCTATATAGACGACATCCTCATTTTCTCGAGAACTTTCAAGGAACATCTGGACATTATGCAAGAAATCTTTGACCGTCTACAGGCAGCTGATTTGAAGCTCAACACTGAGAAATGTAGCTTTCTCCAGAAAGAGGTCAAGTATTTAGGGCATATTATCTCTCTGAAGTGGCTGGCCCTTCCACTGGTAGGGATCGGAATAGGGATGCCGCTGTAAGTTTCCAGCAGGCTTCCTATAAGAATGAAGGACTTGACTCCTTTGAGTCAATTCAGATGGGAACCCCCACTAAGCGGCGTTCTCACAACGATTCAGGGTCTAGTCGACGAACGTCGAGTCGCAACCGTAGTTTAGATCGGTCTTTGTCCCCGCACAACCGGAATAAGATAGTGGATCTTGGTGATCCTTTGGCTGCTACCGTTTCCTTACCTCCGAAGCGGCATTCGCTTGCCTATGATCCCGATTCGGTTGTCTATTTCGTCTCTGCCTCACCCATGCTGATCGATTTGAAGATGTATGACACAGTCATTACTGCTTTGTTGGACACGGGAGCCAACATCACTCTAATCTCTCAGCAGGTGGTAGATAGGTACCGGTTGCCCACGCGTCCACTGGCCGAGTCCAAGTGGAGTGTTTCTGCCACGTGACACCGAATACCGATTTCTGAGCAAGTGGTTACGACGTTCACTTTCCCAGGATGTCCTGCTCATCCGCCAGTTCCACACACCTTCTATGTTAGTTCTACTTCGCCACAGGATATTCTTCTTGGCACTGACTTCTTGTCTCGTTTTGATGCCTCTTTCGATCTCGACATCCATAACAATGAGATTCGAATTAATTCACATTCACCTCCTGGACGATTCGTCTTGCCGATTTCCACTCCTCAGCATCCTCTTGACTCCTTGTATCGGGTTTCCATGATTGACGACTTTGAGTTGCCTCCATTCTCCCGGGCCATCATTAACGCCATGGTTGAGATTCCCCCAGACGTTGAGCTGGTTGTGGAAGGTGACTTTGAGCCTCACCCCGATAAGTTTGAAGCTGCCCAGAATCCTGCGCAGCCAATCTCCTGCATGCCCGCTCGGGTCAGGCTCGATGACAAGATCATCCTTGTTTGTGTCGAAAATTACTCTGGACAGCCCGTTAAGTTGCATGCTAGGGAGTCGCTAGGTACTGTACGCCCAGACGGTCCCACGGAGGATGAGGAGAACTTTAAGAGACACGCCTACGGATGTTACTACGTCCGGACACCCGGTAGTGGCGTCTTGCAGCTGAATCAGGTATTGTCAGAACCTGACGGTATTGCTCAAGGGTATCGTTCTGTCTCTGCGCGAGAAGGTCTCAAGACTCTGGCTGACCTACCTGAGTGTTTTAAGGAACTGCCTAAGCCGTCCTCGGAGATGTCCCCCACTGAGATGGATCAATACCTTCCATGGGCAGTTCGAGTACAATGTTCTCCCCTTCGGACTGAAGTCTGCCCCTGGTAATTTCCAGCGGTGCATGGAACGAGTCCTGGGTGACTTGCAGTGGAAAAGGTGTATCATTTATATAGACGACATCCTCATTTTCTCGAGAACTTTCAAGGAACATCTGGACATTTATGCAAGAAATCTTTGACCGTCTACAGGCAGCTGATTTGAAGCTCAACACTGAGAAATGTAGCTTTCTCCAGAAAGAGGTCAAGTATTTAGGGCATATTATCTCTCCTCGGGGCGTTGAGCCCTTGGCTGACAGGGTAAGGGCCATTGACGAGTTCGCGGTTCCCTCCACTCTGAAGGAGGTTGAGAGCTTCCTCGGGATGTGCGCCTATTACGCTAAGTTCATTAAGGGTTTCGCCTCGCTTGCCAATCCGCTGTATCAGCTGAAGAAGAAGGAAACTTAGCTCAAAAGGACCTCACAGTGCCAGACGGCTTTTCAGGATCTGAAGGACGCCTTACGAAATGCTCCAGTGCTTGCTCACCCGGACATAGAGAAGCCGTTCGTTCTTCATACAGGTGCGTCCGATTTAGGGTTAGGAGTAGTTCTTTCGCAAATCCAGGAGGACGGCAAGGAACGCCCTGTTGCCTATGCTGCTCGGTCCCTTCGCAAGCATGAGAAGCATTATAGCACCCACGACAAGGAGTGTTTAGCAATTAAGTTTGGCATCCAGCATTTTCGACACTTTCTCTATGGTGGACCTCCGTTTACTGTTGTTACTGACCATTCCGCTTTAAGGTGGCTTATGTCTGCTCCTCCCGAGAATTCTAGGTTGGCTCGATGGCGAGTGGAATTTAGTGAGTATACGTTTGATATTAAGCATCGGCCAGGGAAAGCGAATAAGAATGCCGATGGATTATCTAGGAACCCTTTGTTTCGGGATATAGCTGGGCCTAAGCCTGTGACTCCTCTGAATGCTAGAGTGGTCACTCCCCCAGTGACTGCTGAGGTCGCCGATCAGATTGTTGGTGTCGTAAACTACGTGTTGGATCTAGCCAATCAGGCCAAAACACGACCTGCTCAGGTTTTTACCATCCATACTAGGTCCCAAAGTAGGGCTCGGCATAGCTTGGATGATGTTGTTGAGCAAATGCACTCTATAAACTTGCATGAACTTTCTCAGGCTGAGGCCTCAGAGGCCGTCGGGAGTGTTATGGCCCCCAAGTTGGAGCCAACCTCGAACAAGCCGTTCCTACCGAAGGTGAACTGCAAGACCTGGGAATCCAGCCCGTAGATGTAGCATCCGTCTCCGACGTTTCCCCGGTGGAAGCTGATGTCCGAAACGTAGACCAGGAATCTGTTACCACCACTGGTAGCTGGGACTCCAAGTTATGGGTTGCCTCTCCCCCGCCGGAGGGTGGAGAGAATGCACAGGAAGTGCGAAATGATCTGCCTGTAGAGGAGCCACTGTACTTGACTAGTACTATTTGGGAACACTTAATCGAACAGCAGAAAGCTGATGTTTTCTTCGCTGCCATAAGGGAGTATCTGGAGAGCGACGTGTTACCTGTAAACTTCACCCGCGCGGTCAAAATAGCCGCCGCTGCTCAGGACTTCATCATGGAAGATGATATCCTGTATAGGTTGCAGAAGACGCGTGAAGAGACTAGAAAGCAGTTAGCGGTTCCATTGCCATTAAGGGATCACGTGCTTTTAGCAGCTCATGACAGTCCACTTGCTGGATACCTTGGCATTTCTCGTACACATTCCAGAGTTTTGAATAACTACTGGTGGCCCTCCCTGTGGGCTTCAGTTCGGGATTGGGTCAATACTTGTCGGATTTGCATGGAGCATAAGAACCCCCCTAGGCGCAAGAACGCTCATTTGCATACGGTTCCAGCTACTGAGCCCTTTGACCGCATCCATGTGGATATCATGGATTTCCGAAGGCCTTCGGTTCATGGACATCGTTACGTAGTCTCTTTCATAGATTCGTTCTCTAAGTATGCCATAGCTGTTCCCATTCGAGTTGCTTCTGCCTTGGTTGTCGCTTACACTTTTGTTGAACATGTCCTTCTGAAATTTGGTGCTCCGCGTAAACTGGTTAGTGACCAAGGTCCTCAGTTCGTTTCGGCCCTCAACAAGGCCATTTGCAAGTTGGCCGATGTCAAGAAGGTAGAAACTACCAAGTACAACCCGTTAAGCAACGGTCAGGTTGAACGATGGCACAGGACCCTGAAACACATGCTAAGAACTGCAGTACAAGAGCATATAGACTGGGACCGAATGGTTCCCTACTGCACCTTCGCCTATAATACTAGTGTCCACGCCTCTACTGGTGACACGCCCTTCTATCTTTCTCATGGTTGGGATCCCACGTTGCCCAATAGCTACCAGCTCCTAAAGCCAGGCGAATTCCATAGAGTTCCCGACTATGTGGCCCAGGTCTCTGAGGGTTTAAGGAAAGCTTGGAAGCTGGCTCGTGACCACATCCAGGCTGCCCAGATTTCCCAGGAAAGAAACTACAACCGTGGTGTTAGGCAGATAGCCTTCCTCCCAGGAGATTTGGTCATGGTAGCTGTGCCTCGAAGACAGCACCCGGGAGGCCTTAGCCACAAGTTTCTTCCCTCATATAGTGGACCTTACCGCATCATTAGTGTAAATGCGCCCGTGGCTCATATCAGAATGGCCAATAACCGTAAGGCCAACATACATGCTGTGAATTTCCGCCGGTTGAAGCCGGCCCAGGTTCCACATGTCCTGCCCACGGATCGAGATGACCCTATGGAGGATATCCTGGACGGTGAGCCGCATGTGGCCAAGGAGCTGGATGACGAGGCTGTCTCTATGCAGGCACAGAGACCCGCCTCTCCGGATATTCGGAAATCGTTTGAGGACATCCTCGCCGAAGCCGAGGAAGACGTAGAACTGATAGCTGAGGTTCCTGTCCAGTTGAATTGGGTCCCTGTAGATAATGACTGGTTGATTGTCCAGGCCGAACGTTTAGGGGATCCTTACATAGGCCATCACCAGCATCTAGCTGATTGGGGTTCTGAACAGGCCCTGACCTACCCCACTCTTGTTCAAAACGTACAAGGGGATGGGAAATGTTTCTACCGGGTACTGTCGCATGTTCTGTATTACACGGAGCACGAATATCAGAAGGTTAGGGAGTTCATGTACAGATACCTGACCACACAGCCCGGCGTGCTACAAAACATGCTGGGGCATGAACCGAACTATGATCCAGAAAGCCTATTGGTAGACAAGAAGTACGCTACGGAGATGGAGATTCTGCTGGCTTCGGCCATGATGAATAGTCCGATTTTCACTTACACTAATCCTCGGAACAACTACTGGACCTGGCAGGGATTCCGGCCGGGGATGCTGGGTACAGACCCGATTCCGGATCCTAGGACAATCTATATATGGCACGTTAACCGGGATCATTATATGTACGTGATGGACATAGAGAAGGGACCTATGAGAAAGTTCCACCCGGGACTGCCGGAGGTTATCGAAACTTTCGGCACGGCTCTTCGCCGTCGTCATTAGTCTGTGATAATTGGTTATTTGTAAAGATTAGGTAGACAGTATTAATGTTTGGAATGTGGTAACAGGCAGAAAGGCGTGTTCAATTATGGTAAGAGATCTTTCAACCTGCTTGTCCCCTAAACCAGTTCAATTTCGAGTATGAAGTTGTTTCGTTGCCTATAAAAGATGATTTGTTGTGTTCAATCCAAAATTCCAGGTTGTTAACCTAAACGACCCTCCTCAAATCTCACCATAAGATTCCTTGCTAAACTATTACAATAAAATAACTGCTGCCCTTTCCCACAGTACAAACATCATCTGGTGTATAGTTCTTCCTTCCGTTGTAAATAGGCCTTTGAAGCTAACATATATCTGCAAGTAATCTCTTGAAACTATGTGCATAAGTGTGTAAATGATCCTAAGTGTAGCCAGTTGTGCCAAAGTCGTCGGAAAATAGTTAGCCCATCCCAACAGTCGCTAGCCCCATGACTACCTCTGAGAAGGTGCGGCCAAGGCCAGACTTCTGAGTAAGTAGTGAACAGTTGTGATTAGCTGAGTCTAGTTCTCTGTAACGGCCTACAACTACTTTCGTTACTTTAGGTGAATTAACCCAGAAATGGATCAAGCTCCAGCTGCCCTTAAGTTCGTCGATCGGATCCAGATTCCCATCACTGTCCGTAGCTACCAGAATCAGATATACTTCAAGAGTTCGGATCCCGTCACTGGAGCGCTTAGTAACTTTGGAAAGGTTCCCCCTCGAGCTGGTGGTCAGAATCTTCTTAGTTGTCTTGGAACCAGAGTATTGAATTCGGAAACTGGTTACCAGGCCACCCTAGCCTACTTGTATGAGCAATATGCCCTTTCCAAGAAAATGATCGCTGCCCATGAAGATCCGCTGGCCGTCAAACGGATGGCCCGGGAACTGACTCCCAGTTCCCTCTTGTCTGATCTGGAGGAGCAACGGCTCCTTAAGTTCTTCGTCATGGCCGCAGTTCTCCATCAGAAGTTTCGACTCCCCTACTTTCGCAACCAGCTGATAGGTACGGGTGAGGCCCAATTGATGGAGGCTACTACCAGTACAGTTTGGGGTATTGGTAAGGACCTGACTGCCGTCCATGCCATAGACGAGCAGCAGCGTTACCGACTGATGCGTCAGCACGTCGAACAGACGCAGCCGCTCAATCTGCTGGGTCAGCTGTTGGAGTTCTACCGATCACTCCATGGTCCCGTGCTGTTCCGGCCGTTCGACAAGAAGAACGTCCTGCTCATCGGAGGTCCCTTACTGGAACCTCTGATGCCTTACTTCTGCAATACGACTGACACTCTGTTCAAGATTCGTCTGAGTAAGCCGACGCCTACCAATTGTCTGAGAGTGGCACTGACCCTGAGGTCGCCATTTTTGGCTGAGATTCTTCTCGTGCCGGAGATTTCCGCTCCGACAATGGCTCCGGCATGCATCACTACGATCAAAACCGAGATGTTCAAATTTGATCGGTTGCTAGGCCAGCAGGTTCCGTTGATTGATCCGGACCCTCGCCTTTCTCCGATCCAGTCGTATCCTGCCTGGCTGGCTGTTCCCAAGTCAGCTGGAGTTCCTCGCCAGTATTTGAAGGAGGTTCCAGCGCGAGCTGCCCTAGATTGGACCAGCTTTCGCATCGAGTCTGCTGGATTGATCTTTCGGCCTTCGCCGCCTGGTGCCTATACTGACGGCGCTCCACCATTGCAGAAGGAGGTGACCGATTACCTCAGCTTCCTGCAACTGGAACAAACCTACAACTTCACGGAATATCGGGCTAAGCGACCTTCCCCAGGAAACCCAGTTTTCGTCTTGCCTGGACATCGTCGCCCACCGACGTCTTCAGCGGTCAACCAGGTGGCCTGTCCCAACCGCCAGATGGGGACCCCACCTCCGTCTCGGCACTGCCCTGGCTGCACCTGCAGCCGGTCCAGCGAGCGTGCCCCAAAACGGAAGCGCGACTTCTTCCCGCGGCGCCGCCGCCCGACCATTCCCTTCATGCCTGGTACGACCGAATGGTTCAAGGCTGTGGAACAGCCTTCTAAACGCCGCTCCATTCGCTGACTGTTTCTTCCGACGATGGCTTGTATATAGACTCTGCCAGAATCTATTAACATCAAGAAAATACAAAAAAATCAGATAACTATAAAACTACAAAAATATGGAAAATCACTAGAACTTACAAAAATATTGGCTTTTCTTAATTGTACAGATTTTCTCATGTTTTGTCCCTGTAATTGAGTGCTCTGACGCTAATAAATTGGTTGCCACGGTAATACTTTGCGTGTGTTTGGTGTGTGACGAATATGTGCTGTGTGCATGATAAAATACTAGTTCTGAGAAATAATTTTGAGTTCTGAAAAATAATTTTGAGCCAGAAAACGTAAAAAATGGATCCCTAACCCGCTGAGTCCGGTTAGAAGAAAACGCATCTGCTGAGTCTGATGTACGCAATTTGAATCATGTTTCATGCTGAGTCGTGTTCATGCAAAACAACTCGTCTGGGTACGTTTGTTTCAGAATATGAGTCGCCGCTTCGTCTACGATCCGGTTTCTGATGCCCCCACTGACTCAGATTCGTCCCCAGCACCAAGGACTCCTCCTCGGGGCGCCTGCTGTATGGCCTATGCCACTTACTCAGTGGCCACCTCGACGCCCTTGCGGCATACGGGCCCGCCGTACAGCCCCCGATCTCCGTCCCTATCACCAGTCAGCCTGCCTTCCATCCTGGCCTCGCCGGTTCTCGGACCCCCGGCTTCGCCGGATCCCTCGGACGACGGGTCCACTTCCTCCTCCGAGCTGGACTCCACCGAGTCCCTGAACGTGTCCATGGAATCCATTGGGCAGATGGGCCCTAACGAGACCCATTCATTCGAGATCCAGGCCATGGATCAGGCACCGCCCCCTCCGGCCACGCCGGAGCCCCGGACGCCACAGCCGTGGCATCCCCAGTCTCCGGACTATAACCTCCGGACCCCCACGCCGCATCCCCAGAATTATGTCCCCCAGTCCCCGGACTACAGCCCCGGTCCAACGCCGCCTCCTCCGGCACCGGCGGTGCCACCCCAGATCATCAGTCTGCCCCCTGTTCCCCCTGTCCCGCAGCCATATGGGTACGCTGACGTGCCCCCTTCCCGGGAGCCTCGCTTCCTCCGGGAGTTTGCCGACGGCCGGTCCATGAACGGCCAGTTCCATGCCCCGTCGGAACTGGGCCGTGTCCTGCTGTACATGGAAGCCAACCCCGTTGATCCAAACGGGCTGCCCTCCGATCGGTTCAACCAGGTGCTCGACCAGATTGAGCTGATCGCTCAGGAGGCTGCTGACCCAATCGTCTCCAGATACCGGGTCCGCACTGCGGTGGATCTCGCTCGCGTCCAGTTGGCCGATCTCCTCCATTACCGGCTCCCCCTGAACACCCCGTATGGCAGATTTGGATCTGGGGGCCTACGGATCCAGCAAGCCCGCCGGATCCTCCACTGGTCCAAAAATTTGAAGACCCTCCGCCGCCGTCTCCCCCCTAGCGGAACACCCGTCTCTTTTAACGGGTGGAGGAAGGGTGGTTTCGGAGAGGGTCCACCGCCGCCACCTGGAGCCGCCGGCGGCGCGGCTGCCGTCTGAACTGTCTGTGGCCTCGGCCATTGGCCACCTTGTACATACCGCAGCAGAATTGACTGATAGCTAGTCCCGACGATACACCTGTATAGACAGTTTCTCCGTGTATAGATAATCTTGTTTCGTATGTGCTTGTGTATGTGTGCTGAACTCTGAACTGAATAAAAATAGCTAGGCAAAGACAAACTCAGGTTTTCCATTTAACTCTAGGGAAAGTAGCTTTAGATGGCAATTCGGTAGGTAGAGACAACTGTACGGCTGGAAGTAAGCATGATATGGCAAATTTGTGTGTATGACCAAGATTCGCAGTCACCAATAATGGGCAAGAGATGGGCATGAGCTGGGATGCTCACGGGGCACCTGAAATTTCTTTTCGCGGTAAAGATAATTTTTTGAAGTTTTGAAGAGTTTTGTGCGCAGTACTGTGGAACTGGGTAAGACAGGGCAATCCCGAGTGGACCCCGCCCAGTAAAGATAATTTTTGAAGTTTTGATGAAGTTTTGTGCGCAGTACTGTGGAACTGGGTAAGACAGGGCAATCCCGAGTGGACCCCGCCCAGTAAAAGTAATTTTTTGAAGTTGTGTGCGCAGTACTGTGGAACTGGGTAAGACAGGGCAATCCCGAGTGGACCCCGCCCAGCAAAGATAATTTTTGAAGTTTTTGGAAGTTTTGTGCGCAGTACTGTGGAACTGGGTAAGACAGGGCAATCCCGAGTGGACCCCGCCCAGTAAAAGTAATTTTTTGAAGTTGTGTGCGCAGTACTGTGGAACTGGGTAAGACAGGGCAATCCCGAGCGGACCCCGCCCAGTGTAAGTCGTAGTTGTTCGAGGGCTGAAATGCCCTGGGGGCTAGAATGCCCTGTAATTGGATAGGACACTGGTTTAGTTTGGTAGTTGTTTAATTCTTGGTAATCCATCCGGGAGCTGGTGATCACTAGCTCCCTGCCCTTCTTTAGTTCACGCAATTTAGAGGTGGTACCGAACGGTAAAGTGTGCACAAGCCTCCTCGGCAGTTCTGGGTTGTAGACTGGTGTCACGTACCCGGATCTCCCCTGTAACATCGAGTCGTAGACTAAAAGTGTATGCAAACCTTCTCATCACTTCGGAGAAGTTGCGACTAAAAGAGAGAATTTGGTAGACGCGGAATCTTAATTGCTGCACTGTTGTTAGCCATACGTGTTTGTACTGTTTATGTCTCACCCCCTAGCAGAAATGCATCCCCTTAATTCACGGGAGGGATGTAAAGAAAATGAAAAAAAGGGAGTTTTGAATTGCCTTCTAAAAGACTTCAGAAAGTTGTGTTGGAAAACGATATAAAAGGGATGTTTCTTGCCTAGTTGCTTGATGGTGAAACCTATAACGAAAGTGGTTCATAAAAGTTAGGATCACGCCAGTTACTATCTGTGAATTGGGCTCAATAAAAAAGTTTGGGTTTACGAGGTTATCAGCTATCAGAAAACGTTCGGATTCAACCTTTTAAGCCCTTCGATCAAAAGTTACAGTGAGGGCAAGATTTAGAAACTGGTTCTAAAGACTGTTTTTATGCTAAAATGAAATTAGTTGTTGCTGGCTGGGTCCGCCTCAACTAATGTGGACGGCAGTTCCACCCTTTCCGACAAAGTGAATAACAGATCTCTAGTTCCCGAGGCCCCACTGACCTTTCAAATCAAATTCCACTCGGAAAAGTAACGCACGAAGAAAACCAACACAGCAATTCGTTGAACTGTAAAATAGCCGTATTTTGTAAATTAGCTAAGTTTATGCTTGCTTACTGCTTAATTAATGGTTGTATTCTTGTTTACGTACGAATTGTAAATTAATTTAACTATGTATTGTATAAGGGAAGTTGTAATTGTAATTGTACAGTTTCACTATTCTTTCGCAATTGAATTCCAAAAGAAATCTAAAACTTAATGTTCAAGTAGAAAGGACCGATGTATAGATTTTGTCTTGTTAGTGTTTTTGATTTAATAATTGTAATCTCTAAGTTGTATTTTTGGTGTTTGTCAAAATTGAATCCGTTCACCAGTAGTCGGAGTTGAGATTAGTCAATTTTAACCCCTTTTATTTTGCATCATCAACTGTATGGGGTTCATCTACAGGTCCCTACTATTGAGTTCTGTGTGTGTGAGTGAAGGCCAGTGAAGGCCAGTCTGAATGTCTAGCATTAAGTCTATGTATGTGTGAGGCTCAGCGCTACCTTTTCACGTCCCCAGAATGACATCATACGCACAAGTCAGACAGAGGGGAATCCCTCTGAAATTAAGGCACAAGTCACCCCTGAAAGGAAGAAAGAAAGAAATTAGCAGTTAATATTAACAAATGGGTAATAATGGGTCTCTAGCTAAGTTTTAGACTAGGTAGAAGTTTCTTTTAGCTTAGGTACGGCTTATTTCGTCTTGGGCTTCCAGGCCCCCTGTCTGTTATTACGATTTCTTCTTCTTCTCTGCTTCTCGTTTCCATCGGCTCTCCTTTCGCCTGCGCGTCTGTTTGCAAATAATATTCAGGACTATAGAAATAAAGTCCAGGACAAAGGCACTTCGAAACAAAAACGCCATAAAAGTTTAGGGCCAGGGCTGTTGGGGTACTTTGGGCCACTCGAAAACGGACCCAAAGTCATAAAAAATTATGTAACTAAGATGACAAACAGCCCAGGCACAAATTCAAAAGAAGGAGGCTGGGTCTTCCTTTTCAAACCAGCCAATGACAGAATGCGATCATGAAAGCAGCCAATCATCAAAAGATGATTGCAAAAGACACGAGGAAAAAGTTAACCTGAGAGCAAAATTTCAAACTCCAGTCAGTCTGTGATTTGGGGTTAGTGACGAGCGGTCGTCTGTCTCTCTCTCGCGTGGCCGAAATGCTGGGGGGAAAATCACAGACACCCCATGAGCTGTTTCGTTGGGAGAGGCTTTGCCTCTCCCCTTCTAGGATACCCCCCTTCAAAACTTTTCTCCCACTCGGACCCTAGGTTGGGATTGGGGTACACCTGGGGGGAAGGTCTATCTAAATTGGGTTTGGGCTTCAGAAGCCCGGTTTCTAAATTCCCCCTTTAGGATGAGCGGTCCCAATCCCCTTTAGGATTTATAACCTATGTAAGTGCGAGTTTAAAACCACCTAATCGGACCTTGAGTCCCTCTCTCAAAAAAAATTATACGTTCAAATCGGGCTCTCGCCGCCCTAGACTATCTATGTACTGCCAATATTGCTTTCATGATTGTATGCTAATATCAGTTGATATTAGCTGGATTTCCCTGAATTTCCTGAAGAGGAAATTCAGGAATACGTCATTGGTGAGGGGATTTCCGATGGAGATCCCCTCTACTTGTTTTCCTAATTTAAGAGACCAACTTTCGCCACATTTCGTTCCTTTTCCTATTTTGGTCGAAAAATGCCTAAAAAGAAGAATTTCACTCTAGCTAGTCTTCCTTCCTAAATTCGCCACTTCTCGCCAATTTTGCCCAAAAGCTCCAGTCGAATCTTTTTGACTCGAAATTCCCAAACTTTTACCTGGTCTTGCGAAATCCAGTTAATATCGCTGAATCCGGCTTAAAACCAACAAGGTTTTAACCCATTTGATTCAGTTCTAGCGCAGGTCTCTCTTTGGACCTGTCCAGCTCTGCTCTGCTCCGTTCCGATCCTCGCTGTTCTGTTCCTCATCGCCAGCTGCTCAGATCCCGTGGATCTCGCTTGGTTCTTGCCCGGATATCAGCCTGTGCCGTGGTCCTTGGTCTCTGCTTGATTTGCCAGTGTGAGTGACGCCGTTCCGGATCACCCCTGGACCTTCGCTCCCTGGTTCTCTGATCTGCCTGTGCTGCTCTGTCCGGATCTCTCGGAATTCAGCTGCCAAACGTCAGTTTGCTGAGCCTTCTCTGAGTCTTAGAATCTTTGCTGAGAGCCATCCTCTGGCTTAGGGACACACCTTGAGAACTCTAGGACAGTCATATTGGGATTTGGAGTGTGGGTTGGATGTTAAGCTGGTTCTATTGAAGAATTCGAAGATCCTTGCCCAAAATCATTAACTTTTAACTGTTTACCTTGTTTTTGTTTTTAAAAAATGCCTGCTATCTTTTTGCCTGAAAACTTCTGTTCTTTGATCTGCTCTATTTTTGTCTGTTCTACCAAATCTGCTCAAATTCTCTCTCTTTAACTTTTTAATCAATTTCTAAAGTTACAGGTCGTCCTCTTAGTAGAGGATAGAATAGTTATTGGTTTTCTGCTGGTGCGTATTGCTGGTAACTATTCGTGACCCGGGACGGGTGGACTTGTGCACACTTTTCAGGTACATATAGGGAGCATATAGGGAACTTCCCCCCTCCTCGACCCCGAAAATCAAATCATTGTGTGACTGCGAATCAGTTCGCAGTCTGAGAGTAACGAGTACTGTTTAGGTGAGTGTGCTTGTGTGCGTGTGTGTGGCAACCAGTAGGCTAAAATATTAATCTAACCAAAATTTTACTAGGTTTCAGCTCTAGTTCTTCTTCTGCTAAGATTTCGGAGTAGGGACCTGTGACTGATCATAGATTTGGGTTTAGTTGTTAGGCGGTGAACGGATTCCTCTTGTATCAGTTTTGCAATAGATTTGTAGTGTACTTGATCTTGTGTGTTTGTGCTGGTTGATATTGAGGTAATTTGGCATAGTAAATAGTTAATTAGGATCGGAAGCTTAAGTCGTTGTAGTTGATACTAGGTTGGATAGGAAACCGCTGAGTCGACGATATCCGGTAAATAGATCAGTCTGGAGCCCATTGAGTTTGTCTACGGAGACGCTGACGACGAAGGAAATCTTAGTGATATTAGTGAGCCTGAGAACCAACTGAATCTGCCGTTTCATCAGTGTCCTGAGTGTCACAACCAGTACAGCTTTAGCATACTTTTCCTAGTTCACGAGGGTAGTTCTCTAGTTGAGCCTGAGCATTCGGAGGTAACCTTCTATTGCAACTGTTCTCAGCCGTGGAATCGTGCTGAGATTGAAGCTTGGACTGTTGATAGCGAGCCCGAAGGAAGCCCTCATACGGAGCCCTGGTCTTGCGTGTTCGAGTGTGACAGTTGTTCCGACTTCAAGGTTCTCTTCTGTTGTGCAGTGACCCCTGGTACTGATCCGTGGGTGGCAGTTAAGCATCGCAACTGTTCCCTTGATAAGTACTGGCCTTGAGGCACTAGTGAACTCACGTACCCAACAGGCGGACCGTCTGGATTAGGTTAGACCCACACTAGGCTAGCTTGATCCGTAGACCTAAGAGTTGATCCCAGCATCTTCTCGCTGTCTGCGCTCTCTGTGTAGACGTGTTAGGGACCTGCCCTTGTATATGTCAGCGTAAAACTGTAGAATCAGGAATTCTGCAGAATAACTGAAATTTTCAGGAATTCTACAGAATCCCTGAACATTTCGGTAAAACTGTGGAACACAGGCAAATCTTATTTTTTTTTCAGTTTTTCTGGTTTTTTCAGTCATTGGTATTCTTTTTTCTCTTCGGCAAAAAACTGGAGTATTGTTGATTATTTTTTATTTATTCATTTTTTTCCGGGAATTCGGGATTGTGCAGACTACTGTGTTTATTTTCAGTCCTCATTCTCAAATTCAATTTTTCAGTCCTCATTTAGTTCCTTCCTTTTCTTTTTCCTTGTCTTTGGTTGGTTTTTTCGTAAATTAATTTACCATATTGTTTAAAATTTACTTTTTTTGTTAGTGCTAATTTTTTTATTAGACGCAACGAAAGTTTTTAAATTATATACTCAATCAATCATTAAAGTTTGAAATCACCAATTATCAAAATATTTAATTTTTAACATTAGGTCAAACGTTACTACTTCCCCTACTTTTTTCTCACTTTTTAGAAGCAGTCAACCATTATTGAAGTTTTAACTTACCAAATTAAAGTTTTAAAGTCTGACCAAAAAATTGCTTTGTTTATACTGATTTTTAATTTTTTATTTTTAATTTGAAAAAATTAAAATTCATCAAAAGAAGCCGAACATGGGCTAATTTTCCACCAAACAGGTAGTTGCGAACGTGTTTAAAAACAGTTTTGTTTACATTGATTGAGATATGAAATAATGATTGCTTGTAAACAGTTTGAAAAAGTACGAAATCTGATGTTGAAAAATTTAAAACATTATTATATATAATTGGTTATTTCGAAAAATTTAAAATATTATTATAATTGGTTATTTCGAAAAATTTAAAAACATTTTTATAATTGGTTATTTCAAATTTTAATGTTTGAATACGTTTGTTTAATATTCAAATACGACTTACATAACTTATTAAGCAGTTATAAGGAAAAGTTTGTGTTTACTCCTGTAGATAAGGCATCACAAAATATAGCTATCATTTGTAAAGAATTTTACATTTATTCTGTATTTAAGGAACTAGGAATACTAAATACTACAAACAACAACACTTATCGTGAAATTCAACCAGATAATGAAAATAGTATAATAAATAGAATAAATGCATTTTGTAAATCTCTTAATATCAGCTGTAATGACAACAACAAACTATCATTTATCTATATAATTCCAAAATTTCACAAAACTCCCATAAAATTCAGAACTATAATAGCTAGTCGTAACACTTCTTGCAGTCCTCTTTTAATTACTCTAGATAAAATATTCAAGCTTATTTCCATAAGTAGAAATAGGCGAAGTAAAATATTGGAATGTACTACAAACTGTAATCCTTTTTGGATCATCGATAGCAATAAACCTATACTAAAAACACTACAACAGTTAAATGGAAATAAAATGGCCCAAACAATTAATACTTATGACTTTACTACCTTGTATACTACATTGCAGCATAACACTATCATTTCTGCTTTAAGCCATATAATAAACAACGATGTGACTAACCGTATTCATATACGATATGGCAAAGCGTATTGGGGAAACGGTGCACCTAAATATACTACATACACTAAAACCGATATTATAAATATGTTACATTTTTTAATAGAAACACTTACTTTAAAATGGGCAACAAATTGTTTCTTCAACAAATTGGTATACCAATGGGAACAAATGCTGCCCCAACAATAGCTAATCTAACCTTAAGCTATTTTGAGCATAAATTTATAACCGATAAAGATAATTCACACCTGGCTAAGTTTCTTATCTACGTATATAGATACATTGACGATGTCACAACCATTAATGACCACAACGTCTTGGAAAGAAATCAAACTAAAATTTATCCCCCAGATTTAGAACTAAATAAAGTTAATTCAAGTAATAAAGAAGCGAATGTACTGGACTTAAACATAAGTATCTCTAATGAAACTTTCACTACTAAAATGTATGACAAAAGGGAAGATTTCGATTTTTGTACTTACAAATTCCCTCCCTGTATCGCATCGTAGGTGTTGATTCATATTTGTTATCTATTGTACCCTCAGTATTTTGAGTAGCTTGCTTATGCATGGTAATCGCTACCCCAAGGATGTTTTATGCACAGAATATATTATGTTTCTTATTGGCCTATGTGTATGTTCTTATTGGTACCTATCGTTCTAAAACTTTTCTCTTGGTTGATCGTAAAATGATTGTAAAAGGTTGGCTGACTATATTTGAAACAACAGGAACTGTATGAGCATTGAAAATTTGAATTTGATAATGAAAATTGAAAATAAAAACGGTATTCTGCGGAATTCCTCAAAATTTGAGGAAAACTGTTGAATAATTCAAGTTTAACCATAGTTCCACAGTTTTCCTGAACAAAATAAGGAATTCTACAGAATCCCTGAAAATATCAGGAAAACTGTAGAATAAATCAAGTTTCGCCGTAATTCTACAGTTTTACTGAAATGGTCAGGAATTCTGTAAAATTCCTGAAAATTTCAGTAATTCTGCAGAATTCCTGATTCTACAGTTTTACGGTGACATATATATACCTTATCTCAAATTTTGGGGGAGGGTCTCAGCAGAAACTTTACTAGAAAAAGTGCAATTTTTGCATATTTTGAGCGAATTTAGCGCTAAATTAGCTATTTTACAGCCATTGTAGAGCAAAATCATCAGTTTTTAACGATTGGTTTTGGAAATTTTTCAAAAATTTAAAAAATAAAATTTCCATTAATTTTTTGTCTGACTTGGCCTTCCTGTCACCGTCCCTTGGCTCTGAGTTTGCTAGCCCTTGTACCGAACCTCCAATTTTTGAGTGGTCCCGTTCCCGTACTCCCCCCATACCCCTCCTTGTTAAAGTGTGACCACACCTAGGGTGATGGGGTGCCCCCATAGGTGTAATTGGGGGAGGTTGGGGGGGGTTCCCCCCCAGCCATTTGTACAAACCACCCCCAAACATTTTTTGGGGCCCCCGCCCCCCGCCCCCCCACTGGGGGGGGGGGTAGTCGCGCCGAGGGCGCTAAAAATTGGCGAAATATCGGGTATTTTTAGGGTAAATTTTGCAAAATTTTTCAAAAATGTCCAAATTTTTGGCTTAAAGTGTTCATTATTGCGTGAAATACACGTTTTCAAAAGTTTCCGGGGGAGGGGGCCCCTACCCAAATCCCCGTTACACCTATGCTTTAAACACGAAAACTTGATTACCAGCATGTTTCTAACTCCAAAATAGGGTAAATATTGAGTCAGAAAGTCCATAAAACCGTTAAAAACGTGTATTTCTCGCAATAATAAACACTTTAAGACAAAAATTTGGACTTTTTGAAAAATTTTGCAGAATTTACCATAAAAATACCCAATTTTTGGCCAATTTTTCCCGCCTTCGGCGCGACTACCCACTGCCCCAGTTGGGGGGGGGGGACGGGGGCCCCCAAAAATTTTTGGGGGTTTGTAAAAATGGCTGGGGGGTTAACCCCCCCCAATTACACCTATGGCTTAAAGGCCCTGTCTAACGTTAAAATTAGTTAATGGTTGGATGTTTTTTGGCATTAGCAATGGCTGAAAATGCGATTTTTGGCATAAAAATTGAAAAAATTTTTGGGGGAGGTTTGGGGGGGGTCTTGGGGGGGTTTGGGGGGTCATGGGGGGGGGGTTGGGGGAGGTCAAAAAAGGGAACCCGCCCCCAAAATTTGGGGGGAGGGGGCCTCTCCCAACCCAAATCCCCGTTACACCTATGCCACCCCCTAACCCCCCACACTGGGCCTCAGAAAATCCAAAAACTGGCCTAAAAATGCAAACTTTTCCGTATTTTAACTCGTTTTCCGTGAAAACAAGGCTTGTTTTGACAGTTTTAGGCGTTTATACGCGTTTGTAACCGATTGTAAGTCAAAATTTGAGAAAAATGTTTCCAAAAAATTACCATTTTTGGGCTAAATTTAGCTAACTTTTGGCTCCAAAAAGGGCCGGGGGGCCCGGGGAGGGGGGTTGGGGTGTGTAGCCGAAAGTTTCTGTAAGTATTAGCAGGAAACCTTAAATAAACACATTTATACGTTTGCTTAATAGAGTCTATTAATTAAATTAGTATAGGTTTACCTAGCTTCTTTCCATTATGTGTGGTCCAGGTGACCAAAATCTGGAATGATGCCATTTCAAGCGAAATTTTTCAATGTCGTCAAAAATAGCGAATTTTCACAAAAACAGGCCGGGTTTAGCTTTAAATGCAATAAAAACACGTTTTCTATGTGATGCTTAAAATGAAAAATCAAGCAAATTTCAAAAATTTCCAAAATTTGCCTATGTTTATGTATATATTGCCATGGGGGAAAACCCACATTTTCGGATTTTGGCTGGAACTTTTTTATTATAAGGGCTAGATGAGAACATTATATACCTTCGTACTTGGCGTACTTAGATCTATTTTTAAGCCCATTTGAACTTCTCTAGGTTGTACCGTTAGGCCGGTATAATGCAAACAGAAGCGGGGGGAAACCCTATGGGGAAAAACCCAAAAGGGGGAAACCCACCCCTCGCAGGTCTCAAAAATTATCGTAGCGCTATTCTGACACTTCCGGTGTAAAATTCAACTCTTTTTAGGTAGTATAAATAAAAACCCGATCTAGGTACCTTTTTTGAGATTTCATGTGCCATTGAAAATGCAGCATCGAACAGACAGGTTTTATAATGTTTAACACATAAACATAATGCAATTTTTGAAAAATGCTAAAAACGATGTATATAACTCGATAAAACTTATTAGTCTATCGCGTAGAGAATGGTTTTTTACTTTGATTTGGCTGTTAAAATTCACAATTGGACCTGTCCTGCATGCATTAACATGGGGTCCGATTCTGGGGGGGTCTACCCCGACCTCAGCGAGGGGTCTATCCTTGAAAACTTCCAAAATTTTAAGGGGGTCTGCCCCAAAATTAGCAAAAATTGCTAATTTTTAACGTTTTTGACCAAAAAGTTGTAAAAAACTGACAATTTTTAGCGATTTTCATGAAATTTTTTGAAAAAATCGCTAAAATTTACTAATAAATTACCTATTTCTGGTAAAAATCGGTAAGGGGTCTACCCTTTTTTCCTTTCTGGACTAGAGGGTCTGCCCTTTTTCCTTTTCGCTGAGGGGGTCTACCCGTTTTTGTCGGTCTGGGCGGGGGTACCCCCCATTCCCCCTCACGTTATCCGTATCCTATGGTCCTGGGTCCTCCAATACCGAAATGGCACTTTGAGGCTTTTTGGCCCCTAGCTAGCCAGGGAAGCAAAATGTCCAAATCTGACACCATAGGACGATGCAGAGTCCTCGATAGTACCGTGCTATAGTGTCGAATTGTTTCCCTGTTTGGTTGTTAAAAAATTTTTCAAAACAATTTGGTGAGTTTTCCCCCCAAGTGGGAGTTTCCCCCGCCACATTTGGCAATGTGCCAGAGACCAACGGTGCATCGGATCGATCTAATTTTGGCTGTATAAGGGGAAGACTTGCCATCATTGCAGATACTTACAAAACTTTTCTAGCCCAATCCAGTCAAAAGTTACATCGGTCCAAAGTTTTGCAAAATTTTGGAATGGTTGGACCAAAAAGTAGGTGTCACTTTCAAAATGTCATAAAATGAGCAGGAGTGAACCAAATGACTTTATCTTTGCATACATAGGTAAGAAAGAGTCTCGCTTTCTGCTGCTATGTTTTGGAGCTCATAGCTCCAAACCTTGGTCCAGGAGGCGGGAGGGTTTTTCCCCAATAAAGGGGGTGGGTTCACCCCCATGACTATATATATACATATATATACATACACACACACATATATATATATATATATATATATATATATATATATATATATATATATATATATATATATGAGTCACTGTCTGGAATTTTCGACCCGGCTTGGCCAAGATTTTTTCGACCCTCACGGATTTCGCTCTACTTTTGGTAGTTGATACCCCTAGCCTGAGTAAGGGGGAAAGTGGTCAAAAATCAGTGTTAATAGCGAAGGTCTACGTTGTCGTGGCTGGGAGGTGCGCATGTTTGAATGGCCAGCCTATTGTCTATATACCTAGTTTCTTTTCTTGACGATTTTCTCTTTGACCAGGGCTCCCCCAGTTGTTGGCATCATAGCAGCAGGATAATATATTAAAAAAAAAAGAAATGAGAAGCATCAGATGCCCATGTAAGGTGGAGTCGAACTGAAAGTCACAATGAATGCAAAAAAGCCACATTATTGGTATTGGCTAGTCTATTATTGCTATTACCTTATTTGCAAAAATGGTGTTATATCAACTTCTCTTTTGTTTCAGAGGTTAGTTGGTAACGAAAGATGACGTTGCCAACGATATTTTTGTCCAATCTAAGTATTAAGAGTGAAGAACATGTTTAATTTAAGCTTTTACGTTTACTTTAACATCTGAAAATGCATCGGTCAGTTGTGGTGTGCGGGAATTCTACTGAATATCTTCTATTTCCTTAGCATATGCTTCAAGGGCGTTAATCTTTTATGGTATATATGTAGACTTTTCTGGTATGCTTGCCCAAATTTTTAAATGTCTGCAGTGCCCGAAATGATTCGTATTGCTTCACATAGTCCTGTTTAGGTAGGACAGTCGAAGTTTCCAACGGCGAAGTCGCCCAAAAGGGGTCGCAAAAATGCTCCCACAAGGGGTAAGAAAATTGGCCACAAGGGGCATGAAAATTGCTCAAACTTACTGGGTTTTACGACTAAAATTTCCAAAAAATTTCCATTGATGCAGTTCTAGTTTGCCCTTCTTGCGAAGTCCGAAAAATATAAATTGTTGGTTGTGAATTCAAAGATGTTGAGGGGTCTGGGTTTGCCTTTAGGAGAAAAGTAGGGGTGAGAACACGGGTGGACAAGGGGGGGGGAGGGGAATTTCCCTCCCCCCTCGGCGAAGTTGCCCAAAAGGGGTCGCGAAAATGCTCCCACAAGGGGTAAGAAAGATCCCAAAAAATATATACTAGGTTTTGCGACTAAATTTTCAAAAAATTTCCGGCTTCGCCAGAAGTTTTCTCTTAAATTCACTATTCTTTTGCTAGAAAACGTCTGAGGGACGTTGTTATAGCTAAAAATAGCTGTTTTTTGAAAACGTCAATGATCGCTAAAAAGCCGCTTGCAAAAGTACGCATAATAAGAAAAAACGCTCTCACAAGTAGCTTGATTCCACAATGGTCAGTGAAATTTGACCTCCCGTTCAGGTATGGGTTGGGAACCTTCACTAGTGGGGATGGTCAAAAGCGGGAGGGACGTGCAGTGGTCTAAAATCACCAAAACTGCAGTAACAAGAGTTGTTTTCTACATATTGTTATAACTACGTAAGCTAAAAAGTGCTCAAAAACTTTGTTCTAGCACCAAAGACAATTTTAAACAGAAATTACGGCGAACTCGGAAAATTTTGAAATTTTTGGCCAAAGATCCTTAAACTTTGCAAGCTCACGGATAGTGTGGGAACGCCCAAAAGGTTGGGACGGGGCCCAGCGGGTGACCCTCCGCTCCCCCCACTAAAGTAAACCCAATGGATTGGGCTATGAAGTATCTCCACACATTGCGAAGAACAGTTTGCATGGTACGGGGCCATGGCCAAAACGATGGCTCACTACTCGTTTGTGCAAGGTGGTAAGAAATGCTGCCGTCTGAAAAATCTATGGCAACTTGTACTTCAAAATTTGCCAAAATCGCCATTTTCGGATAATGGTAACCCAAAATCGAAAACGCCGTGTGGAAGCTTCTCAAAGCCTTAGTAGCAAATCTTCACTACTTGAGCTGACATTTGGTGTGGGTATATTTTTGACCGCGCTGAGTTCAGAAATTTTCAATTTCTAAAAATTTGAGGCTTTTCGATTGCGGGTTACCATTTATCGAAAATGGCGATTTTGGCAATTTTTGAAGATTGAAGTTGCCATAGATTTTTCAGACGGCAGCATTTATTACCACCTTGCACAAACGAGTAGTGAGCCATCGTTTTGGCCATGGCCCCGTACCATGCAAACTGTTCTTCGCAATGTGTGGAGATACCTCATAGCCCAATCCATTGGGTTTACTTTAGTGGGGGGAGCGGAGGGTCACCCGCTGGGCCCCGTCCCAATCTTTTGGGCGTTCCCACACTATCCGTGAGCTTACAAAGTTGATCTTTGGTCAAAAATTTCAAAATTTTCCGAGTTCGCCGTAATTTCAATCTAAAATAGTTTTTGGTGCTAGAACAAAGTTTTTGAGCACTTTTTAGCTTACGTAGTTATAACAATATATAGAAAACAACTCTTCATCCCCACTAGTGAAAGTTCCCAACCCATACCTGAACGGTAGGTCAAATTTCACTGACCATTGTGGAATCAAATCGCTTGTGAGAGCGTTTTTGCGACCCCTTTTGGGCGACTTCGCCGTTGGAAACTTCGACTGTCCTACCTAAACAGGACAATGTGAAGCAATACGAATCATTTCGGGCACTGCAGACATTTAAAAATTTGGGCAAGCATACCAGAAAAGTCTACATATATACCATAAAAGATTAACGCCCTTGAAGCATATGCTAAGGAAATAGAAGATATTCAGTAGAATTCCCGCATACAACAACTGACCGATGCATTTTCAGATGTTAAAGTAAACGTAAAAGCTTAAATTAAACATGTTCTTCACTCTTAATACTTAGATTGGACAAAAATATCGTTGGCAACGTCATCTTTCGTTACCAACTAACCTCTCAAACAAAAGAGAAGTTGATATAACACCATTTTTGCAAATAAGGTAATAGCAATAATAGACTAGCCAATACCAATAATGTGGCTTTTTTGAATTCATTGTGACTTTCAGTTCGACTCCACCTTACATGGGCATCTGATACTTCGCATGCGTTGTAAAAGGACTTATTTCTTCAAGAAAGAATCATCGCTTTATTGCGCTTAGGTAGACATTTACGGCCAAAGCGCTCATGTTTTACGCTTGCCTATCCCGTATGCGCGTTAAACTGCAATATCATGAGAAATACGTGAAGATAGGACATAGATATTGAATTGGCGTTGTACATACTATATTCCTGCTATGATGCCAACAACCTGGTCAAAGAGGAAATTCGGACTAGGTATATAGACAATAGTTTGGCCATTCAAACATGCGCACCTCCCAGCCACGACAACGTAGACCTTCGCTATTAACACTGATTTTTAACCACTTTCCCCCTTACTCAGGCAGCTGCTTTTGGGCATATAGTTAGTCACTATATAGTGCCTTAAAAAACTGCTTTCATTTTTTTGCGCTCGAACCGGGACTTTACAGCAGTGACAGAAATTTACGGAAATCGGCCTGGAGCTGGTCCCAAGAAGGTAGGATAAAGTATGAAATTTCTCGGGAATGGATGCAAATATTATAGTGCCCTTTTGCACACAAGATGTCATGGTTATTGGCGGTTCATGTGGCAAATGGCAACTTTGAGTAGTGTGTGTAGGACAATTTTTGAATTTTTGATTCTTTATGATTGAAATTTCCAAAAATGACCAATTCGACCAAAGTTTAAGGTAGTCCTGCTCACTAACCAGAGCACCTAGAAACTCGGCGATTGTCGCGTTGGTGTTTGGACGTCTAGGGGTATCAACTACCAAAAGTAGAGCGAAATCCGTGAGGGTCGAGAAAATCTTGGCCAAGCCTTAACTGCGTTGGGTCGAAAATTTCAGACAGTGACTCATATATATATATAAATATATATATATATATATATATATATATATATATATATATATATATATATATATATATATAAGGTAAAATATAAACTTATATATAAACTTTCTATTGGAAGTAAAATTTATATATATATAT
Source organism: Trissonchulus latispiculum (assembly GCA_030248195.1). NCBI lineage: Eukaryota > Metazoa > Nematoda > Enoplea > Enoplida > Ironidae > Trissonchulus > Trissonchulus latispiculum. The sequence goes on from JASAND010011161.1 coordinate 35,639, forward strand.
ATATATAGCCGAAGGTGACCTACCTCCGGCTCCGGATCCCACCTCCGTCCGCTGTCCGATCCCTAATAATATATATATATCCCTAATATATATATGTCAGCGTAAAACTGTAGAATCAGGAATTCTGCAGAATTACTGAAATTTTCAGGAATTCTACAGAATCCCTGAACATTTCAGTAAAACTGTAGAATTACGGCGAAACTTGACTTATTCTACAGTTTTCCTGATATTTTCAGGAATTCTGTAGAATTCCGTCTTTCCTTCAGGAAAACTGTGGAATTATGGTTAAACTTGAATTATTCAACAGTTTTCCTGAAATTCTGAGGGATTCTGCAGAATACTGTGTTTATTTTCAGCACTCATTCTCAAATTCAAATTTTCAGTACTCATATAGTTCCTTCCTTTTCTATTTCCCTGTACTTGGTTTGATTTTTTCGAAAATTATTTAACCATATAAGTTAAAATTTACTTTTTACAGTCAGTCAAACTTTTACAATCGACCAACGAAAGTTTTTAAATTATATACTCAATCAATCATTAAAGTTTGAAATCACCAATTATCAAAATATTTAATTTTTAACATTAGGTCAAACGTTACTACTTCCCCTACTTTTTTCTCACTTTTTAGAAGCAGTCAACCATTATTGAAATTTTAACTTACCAAATTAAAGTTTTAAAGTCTGACCAAAAAATTGCTTTGTTTATACTGATTTTTAATTTTTTATTTTTAATTTGAAAAAATTAAAATTCATCAAAAGAAGCCGAACATGGGCTAATTTTCCACCAAACAGGTAGTTGCGAACGTGTTTAAAAACAGTTTTGTTTGCATTGATTGAGATATGAAATAATGATTGCTTGTAAACAGTTTGAAAAAGTACGAAATCTGATGTTGAAAAATTTAAAACATTATTATATATAATTGGTTATTTCGAAAAATTTAAAATATTATTATAATTGGTTATTTCGAAAAATTTAAAAACATTTTTATAATTGGTTATTTCAAATTTTAATGTTTGAATACGTTTGTTTAATATTCAAATACGACTTACATAACTTATTAAGCAGTTATAAGGAAAAGTTTGTGTTTACTCCTGTAGATAAGGCATCACAAAATATAGCTATCATTTGTAAAGAATTTTACATTTATTCTGTATTTAAGGAACTAGGAATACTAAATACTACAAACAACAACACTTATCGTGAAATTCAACCAGATAATGAAAATAGTATAATAAATAGAATAAATGCATTTTGTAAATCTCTTAATATCAGCTGTAATGACAACAACAAACTATCATTTATCTATATAATTCCAAAATTTCACAAAACTCCCATAAAATTCAGAACTATAATAGCTAGTCGTAACACTTCTTGCAGTCCTCTTTTAATTACTCTAGATAAAATATTCAAGCTTATTTCCATAAGTAGAAATAGGCGAAGTAAAATATTGGAATGTACTACAAACTGTAATCCTTTTTGGATCATCGATAGCAATAAACCTATACTAAAAACACTACAACAGTAAAATGGAAATAAAATGGCCCAAACAATTAATACTTATGACTTTGCTACCTTGTATACTACATTGCAGCATAACACTATCATTTCTGCTTTAAGCCATATAATAAACAATGATATGACTAACCGTATTCATATACGATATGGCAAAGCGTATTGGGGAAACGGTGCACCTAAATATACTACATACACTAAAACCGATATTATAAATATGTTACATTTTTTAAATGCTGCCCCAACAATAGCTAATCTAACCTTAAGCTATTTTGAGCATAAATTTATAACCGATAAAGATAATTCACACCTGGCTAAGTTTCTTATCTACGTATATAGATACATTGACGATGTCACAACCATTAATGACCACAACGTCTTGGAAAGAAATCAAACTAAAATTTATCCCCCAGATTTAGAACTAAATAAAGTTAATTCAAGTAATAAAGAAGCGAATGTACTGGACTTAAACATAAGTATCTCTAATGAAACTTTCACTACTAAAATGTATGACAAAAGGGAAGATTTCGATTTTTGTACTTACAAATTCCCTCCCTGTATCGCATCGTAGGTGTTGATTCATATTTGTTATCTATTGTACCCTCAGTATTTTGAGTAGCTTGCTTATGCATAGTAATCCTTTACCCCTAGGATGTTTTATGCACAGAATATATTATGTTTCTTATTGGCCTATGTGTATGTTCTTATTGGTACCTATCGTTCTAAAAATTTTCTCTTGGTTGATCGTAAAATAATTGTAAAAGGTTGGCTGACTATATTTGAAACAACAGGAACTGTATGAGCATTGAAAATTTGAATTTGATAATGAAAATTGAAAATAAAAACGGTATTCTGCGGAATTCCTCAAAATTTGAGGAAAACTGTTGAATAATTCAAGTTTAACCATAGTTCCACAGTTTTCCTGAACAAAATAAGGAATTCTACAGAATCCCTGAAAATATCAGGAAAACTGTAGAATAAATCAAGTTTCGCCGTAATTCTACAGTTTTACTGAAATGGTCAGGAATTCTGTAGAATTCCTGAAAATTTCAGTAATTCTGCAGAATTCCTGATTCTACCGTTTTACGGTGACATATATATAGAAGCATATCATGTCCTTTGTGGAGCATGCGCCACATAGATTTCCTATGTGGACGCAGCTGAGCTTAGGCTTAAAAAATGGCTTAGGCTTAGACGTGTAAAAGCACGCTCTGTGCTTAGCCTAACACGCTCTCGGTAACTCGGTAAGCCTAAAAAGCCATTTGCGCCACATAGATTGCCTATGTGGACGCAGCTCACATAGGCGGTTGCACACTGTATACCCTATGTGGACGCAATTTTTGCGTCCACATGGGGTATACAGTGGGAATTGCGTCCACAAATGGGGTGTTTTACATTTATATTATATATGTATATAAATATATATATATATATATATATATATATATATATATATATATATATATATATATATATATATATATATATATATATATATTAGGGATCGGACAGCGGGCGGAGGAGGGATCCGGAGCCGGAGGTAGGTCACCTTCGGCTGGAGCCGGAGGTAGACTAAGAATGATACTAAATTTTAAAAACTGTTTATGGAATTCTGAACTTAATTTTCGCAGCGTTTGGCTGTATTGTCATTGTCGATCTTCGGCCACTATAGAAAACAAGCATCTGAATATTTTAATGCATTTAAATATATGATGATTACAGGTTTTTATAAATTTCAAATGTGCTTTTTAGTGTGTTCAGTAAGAAAATGTTTTGTAAAACCCTGTGTTTTCCCTGAAATTCACTTTTTCTCAATATAAACCCGTTTTCCACGGTTTTTACAGCACTTGTAACTATATATACATATGTAGTTACATATGTGTAACTTTCGCTTGCTACGTACTGAATAAAAATAAAACACATATACACTCGTCGAAGATTTGCTTTTGAATAGCCCCTCAGACGTTGAGAATGTTTTAGAGACAGCGATAATTTTGGTCTCAGAATCTTTTAAACTTTTACATTTCGACAATAAATTGTATATATTTCTGCGATTTCCTGAAATTTGAAACATGTGTATATATAAATTACGTTCAACGTGCTTTTTCTATTGGCAGCGTTGCTTAAAATAATGAAGGCTATACCATACCGACAGTATGTGCTCAACTATATGCACAAACTAAAGCAAACAGAAGTGAAATATAGCGAGATGTTATCTTTACGCTTCAGGTGGAAATTAGAGTGTGCTTTTGGGCGTTTATTAAAATTTCGTGTGCTTTTTTAAAAGTGTAAGGCATAATAAAAAACAAACAATCAGTGGATGCTTAATATATAATATCGTTCATTGAAACTTTCTATTGGAAGTAAAATTTAGCTCATTTGCGTATTGATGGGCAGGCGCGTAACCAGGGGGGGGGAAATGGGGGAATTCCCCCCCGAAATTTTGTTGCCACCCAGGAATTTTTTCCTTCCATGTGTAGAACGTCTATTTTTCAAAAAGATTTCGCGCCTTCGGCGCGTATTTATTTAAATTTTACCTTCATAATATGGATTTGGAACGCCAAAAATGAGTTCTAAATACCCTATTGGGTGTGATTGGCCCAGTTTGTGCATCATTTGCGTGCATGAAAACGTATTGAACCTCATTTCGCTTCTTTAATTCAAAGAATGCTTTGAAAAAATTCCTCAGCCGTTACAAATTTGAAAAATTTTTCAACTTCTGGGGGGCGATGCCCCCCAGACTCCCAGCCAAATTTTGGCATTCCCCCCTCGAAAATTTTTTCTGGCTACGCTAGTGGTGATGGACACCGGATATTTTTTCCGGATATCCGCCTATTTTGCGTTAACGGATATCCGGATATCCGGTTATCCGCCTATTCCAAACTTAATTTCAAGAAAATGTTTCGATTTTGAAGTTAAATTTTCAATTTTTCGGCAGGTAGTGAATGTCTGTCATACAACCAAGCAGCTACCTTTCTTTCAAAAATATTTTCAGAGGAATGTTTGAAAAATATTTTAAAATTTTTGAAATTTTCGTAAAAATTTGCTAATTTTTCCTTGTTTTGACTGAATGTACACGGATATCCGGATATCCGGATATTTTTCTCAAATCGGATATTATCCGGATATAAAAATTATCCCGGATAAATATTATTATATTATTATATAATATATAAATTATTATTATTATATAAATTTTATTATTATAAAAAATTAAAAAATAAAATTCCAGTGCATAATTTGAATGTGTATTAAGTGCAAATAGACGATGTAACTAGATGGCGGCTGGCGCAGCCCAGAAATAAAAGTAAAAATGTATAAATACGAGCCGAAGCCACGAAAATGTTTTAGAAAATTACAATTTTTACTTAAAAATCAATAAAATTTAAATGGATTTTCGTAGAAAAATGTAGGCCACTTGGCCTCAACGGCCAAAATTATTTATTCCATCGACTCCTAAATTTAGGCCATGGCCTAAGCTATGGCCTAAAAAAACCTTGGCTACAGGGCTCAACTCTAGCGTAGATACGGGGGCGCGGGGGTTGCGGCAGCCCTCCCCGAAATAATGGCTTTGCCCCCTGAAAACATTGTGCAAAAGAAATTTTACGCCCGCGCGGCGTTTAACTTTATTAGAAACATGCACAAATTGTATAACATTAATGCTTCAAATTAGCTCAGCATAGATGCATTTTCTACACCATAAGAATTGTCTTATAGTTCTATATTATAAGACTAAGTCAAACTAGACTAGGCAAAACAGACCCATCGGTAAAACTCGTTTGGCTTCGGCTGTTTCATTCTTGTGCTCAGTGGTGTGGTGTTCTGTTGATGTTTGGTCGTGTGTTTCCATTGTTGGTGTTTGCCCCATTAGCGATTTGTTGTCCGTTGTGGGTATTCCCTTTGGCTTGTTTGTTGTTGTAGGTGTTTGTTTAGGGTTGGAGCAAATTGGAAGCGCAAAATGCAGCATCAGAGCACCTAAAGACTAGCCAGAGTGGGCCTGGAGTACGGAAAGCGGTAAAGTCAGAGCATGGTGAAGAAACTAGATACGGAAATACTCAACTTCGTAACAGGTTAGGAGTGAGCGGAGCAAATGATGAGCAATACTGAGAAGAAAGTAAGAGCATTCAGAAGCAGTTGCCTAGTAAACTTCAGGCATTGGAACAAATAGGCTCACAATTGAAGCAATTTGAGAGACGTACGGATTCATACAGATCAAGTTAGAAATACGTAATGTGTGTTTTGAGCAATCGTGAACCCCACTGGAGCAGCCTAGGAGTAAGTAAGATCTGTTTTGGAGCAGAACATTCGAGAGCAAGCGCGAGTTGTGTCGGAGCAGGGCAAAACTAACTACAGAGCTTGTCGTAGGTGCAAACCTATTAGTTAAAATGTGACGCGGAAATTGGCCATTGTATTGCAGGTAAGAGCAATGAAAGGATTGGCTAAACAGCTTCGACTGCTGCTATTCAGATTTCGAGCAGTCTCGGGTTCAAATTTTCAAATGGCTTAAATTTTTTGCTTGTGTTTTACAAATCAAACTGTTTTGCTGTAGTGCCGCTTTAGTATCTGTTATATTGAGTTGGGTATTTAGCTACAATATTTCAGTAATAAATTCCTAAATAGATAATCCTGCCAACCCAAACCCTATCCCTATCTTATCCTACTAAGCCAAACTTAGCAATCTGCAAACTCATCCAAATTTTGACCCGCTTACTCATTTTCATTTTGGGCGTCCAATAAAAATCTACGCACAAATAACTTTTGCTTCAAAGAATGTACATTAAGCTATAGTTCTGATCATGCATACATGGTACGACACGGAAAATCAGCTGGTAAGGTTTGAGCGTTAAGCTCGGCTGGTCCTTGTCAGATCGTGTGGGTACACATATACAGCATGGAGCTCTGAAAATAGAAAGAAACTAAGCTCATTTTTTAATTCTACGACACTGAAAACCCCACCCCCTATATAAAGTTTTCCCGAAGAATTTGGACAAGTTTTTATTTTAAGCTTGGGTCGACCGTGGTTTCGGTCGAGGGTCATTCAGGGCACGGAGCTTAAGCAACAGAGGAAAATGAACATCATTTTCGAATTCTACGACCCTGAAAACCCCCTATATAAAGTTTTTCCAGAGAATTTGGACAATTTTCAATTTTAAGCTTGGGTCAGCAAAGGTTCCGGGCAAGAGTCACGTAGAGCACGGAGCTTACGTAGAATAGGAAAACTAGTATCATTTTCGAAATCAGTGACCTTGAAAGCCCCTTATACAAAGTTTTGCCGAAGAATTTGGACAATTTTCAGTTTTAAGCTTGGGTCGACCGTGGTTCCGGTCGGCCACAGCGCTGCCTCCAGCGCCTCCGCGCTTCTCCCTCCTCCACCCCCTAATGCCTCAGCGCCTCCGCGCCTCCGCGCCTCCTCCACCTCCTCAACCCCCTAAAACTACAGCATTTGCCCGTCCCTTACTACTCTTTTTTTTCTTTTAAAAGAATCTTTCTTTAAAATCTTCTTTTCTTTAAAGTCAAATATGAGCGTAGCTATACAGTGAGTCCTCCTATCGTGAAGTTAGCTCCACGGTTTTATCCCTGACAGAGGGTATGGAATTTTGAAGCGGCTTCGAAACGGGTGTCCAATGGTCGGGCGTTAGGCTTTTGCCACAGTACCTCTATTGCGAGGAATATAATCTGGACATTCTGATAGTCTTGTAGAACATGCACACTTATGGCAATTGTTGAGTAATCTGAACTCCCCGTTCACGACAAAACGGTCAGCTATCTTGAATTGGCGTTGGGTGAGATATGAATATAGTTTTTCGTGCTAAAAGTGCTTTCCTTCAGTATTAGCTTTGATTGCTCAACTTGGAACCTACGTCTGTCCCGAAATTGATTTGTATTTGGTTCTAGAGATTCCGTAGAAAGTCATGTTTTGATACTGGACTATTATTTTGAGCCCATTTTATTTCTTTTCGCATTTATTTCGTCGGTGTATTGCCACACCCTTTTTTGGTGTGCGACAGTTGTGCACACTTAATGGCTTCACGCCTAATAAAAATAAACTGGTTCGACCTGGTTCATTCTCTACATTTGACCAAACAGGCTCCAATTTATTATGAGCACAGTCGAAACTTTTCAAATACAATATTTTGGTGATCTGAAACCAGTCCTGGAGTTTATGCTGCAAACAAGTTTTAGTCATTGTTTTCTTAGGACCGGTTTCTTTTAAAGTATAAAATGACCGAATTAAACGTAATAGAAATCAGCGGGGTTAAATCTTGAAAGCTGTTTATTTGATGCTGGATTAACCTAAAATTATAATTAATTCAATTAGTCAGACTGCTTTAATCCGAATCCGCCTGATGAAACTCTGTGATTAAACATTTTAATCCGCTAACAGCTTTTAACTCGTTTAATCCTTGTTGCCGCTCGAGGAATAAAACTAGTTGAAAATGCAACAGTCGGATTAATATTAATCTTTGAAGAAGCAACAAGTAAACTGACCGGATTAAAATTAACACATGACTTTTATTCCAAAGTAAGATTAAAGAAATAGGGCTACATAAAAAGCTTAATCCTTGGTGTATTAAGGAAAGGATTAAATTTAATCTGATGAACTCATTTAACTCTATGGATTAAATTTTTGCCCCAATCCGAGATGCTGTGTTTAGTGCATATTAACTTAAATCTTTAGCCTTTAAGGAAATAGACCCTTAGTACACAACCGATACACCGACTTGGTTGTTATGGCTGGACAGAAGACATCAAAAAGACATCAGAAGACAGAAGACTCTTTGCCTCTTAACCGTTAAAAGACCATTAAAAGGGTTATTATCTCGCCGTTGAACGAAATTCATGCTTGAGATGTATAGAAGAAATTATATAAGCAAAATTTCGCAAAGTTGTGTTGTATGTATGAGTGTTGCTCACCGGCTCTGCCAGAGGGTTACCGCAGGCTGAGAACGGGCTGGACGGTCAGATACAGTTTTGACAGATTTTCCGCCCTATCGCTTTTTACCGGCAACTGGCATTAAACTGTCAAATTTTTCAAATACCTGCTTCATATACACCATGCCACAGGTATTGCAAGAGGAGAAGCTTATGAAACACATGGCGACATCTTTCTGGGTTTCAGCAAAAATTGCCGAATTTGGCCAAATTTTAAAATGCTCTCAGTTGCTCGATGGCATATTAAACTATGCGGACTAGGAGGAATGGGTGGAGAACTGCATTTAATTATTCCTACAAATTGTGGATAATTCTGCACAATTATTAAACAATAGATTACGAATAATTTATTTTAATTAATACACCAATTAATTCACCTATTATGCTTATTAGTATATACTGTGTCAGCTTATCCTATCCTTTATTGTGAACTTCAATTGAAATATTTTACTGGAAAGGCAGAGTAGATATATATATATATATATATATATATATATATATATATATATATATATATATATATATATATATATATATATATATATATAAAATGACATCTATTTATTAAAATAATATTAGAAATTATCTAAAGGTTCTAAAGCAGAATTAATTAAAATACTGTTTAATCTCTATTTGCCATAATGGTTATGTACAGTTTCTGTATCATATGAAGTGGGCATTCAATTCTTCCAAGCAGGAAGCAAAACTTTTGTTTGAAACAAGTCAGCTTCATTCTGTTATCAGTTCATGACCAATCTACGGTGTCGCCATGAACAGCAGTATGTCGATCTCGATAAAATTGATCTTAATTAATCAATTTATCTGGCATGAAACGATCAGTCAGATAACACCCTAACAAAATCGATGAGATTTCTAATCGATCGGCTGATTACGGAACGGTTTCCTGGTTGTAAGATTCCGTGCTCCATAAGTCTCAGTTAGATCACGTACTGCCAACGAATATCAGTAGTTCTGATGGGATGGAAGAATCCTGCTAACTGGTTCAGTTCCCACTGGAAGAATGTGTGATACTCTGATCGTTTATGAATCCTGAGAGCTTCCTGGAGATATTGTACCACCATTATCCTCACCGTCGTACAGTTGTGTATAGGCTGGTGGCAGCTGTTCTACGGAGGTTGAGGAAACTGCGGTTGCATTGCTGGCTCGGGCTTCAACCGCGCTGCCTGTGGCCCGGTGTCTTCGAAGGGCAAATGGATCGCGGGCAGTCTGAAATGTAACAGAAATTGTTTAATAATTTTTTCTGGATTTTGTCTCCAGACGTATTCTGTGACAGAATAGTTTTACTGGTTGTCTCACTGTTTGTGTCTTGGTTCGATGAACGAAATGATCTGGTTTAGTTAGAACTAACCTAACTTGTTTATATTTTCCGTAACCATGTAGTTGCAGACTTGTCTAATAATTTAGTCTTGGCTGAACAGAAAATTTCCTGTCGATTTCGACTTTGGTACAGGTTTCAGAAATTTATGTTCTATGGAACTGGCCAGGTTCGAGGGATGACTAGAAATTAAGGGTGATTTACCGTGCATGGGTCAAGTTTTCCATACTGATTAGTAAGTCACAAAACGTTTATTAACGAACAGGCAAAATTAATCCTGGGCCCTTAAAAATATCAAAAACAATATTACCCTAGGCCAAACTGAAAGATGTAAATAGGCAAAGTCTGTTCTCTTTAATGCGCACTCACTAATAATACCAACCGTTAAGAGTCTTGCTATTAGCAGAGTCACATTGTGTCACCTCTTTGTGAACTCCCACGGTAAAGACGTCATAGGATCCAGGTTCGTAGGTATTATGAGGCAAATCGATGGAACCGTCGCCTGCTTCCTTGCAGCTGAGTGCGTTTATCTAAATTTTCAAACGATGTGTTGTCATTACAAACAGTAGCACGTGATGAACTTCACTTAACGAGCTAAACATGTTGTGAAAACAAATCGCTAACTAAAAACCGTTGGCACAAAAAAGCAGTGATAAACGCCAGCTTGCAGTCAATAAGGCATATAGTCCTTAGTCCGAAACAATGGGCGCGATGAGAGCTCTTACCCAGGATGACCTTGTATCCTTCGTAGATCCGCCTGCTAGCCCGCCTTTACTTAATTTTCTTGATATAATACAGGATAATTCAAACTGGCCATTTAGTTGAATGGCTAAACATTTTAGCCATTTAGTCCAATGGCTAGTCCAGTTGTAAAAGGCAGCGTGTTTGACTACTTGGCCAAAAGTCTCGCTATGTTTTAGCCATTTAGTTAAATGGCCAGCAGCTCGTAGCTTAGTTGTCAAATGACAGTTGACGACTATTTATTGACGATCATACTTTAGTTACTACTTTTCTACTTACTAATTGCAAGTACATATAACTGTAGTATCTAGGCTTGCAGAATCAACGATCAACTATTTAATACGTATCAGACCACACTAAGATATACCGGATCAAAACACATTCTAACTTAACAACTTCATACACTACATCTTTTCCCCCTTTAAAATAACAAAACAAACAAATAACTGTAGACTACAAAATGCTTTTATAGCACGTCCCCGTCTCTGCGTAGTATTCTGTTTCTCAGGAAGTGAGTTTTGCCTTTGTGTCGTCTACCCTCTGACTTTTCCTCTTGTTACTTGTTCCTGCAAGCCTTTTCGATGTGGCCACGAAAGCCGCAGAAATGGCATTCCACCAATCAGAATCCACAGTTTTCAGGACTATGAGTGTTTCCATTACAGCGGAAACAAGGCTTCAGCTTCCCGCAGCCCGGATTGGCTTCCACCATCCCGACAATACCTGTGACGGCACCATTTGCCAAAGCAGGGGAGCCTCTCTCGGCCATTTCCATGGCCTGTTTAGTGTCTTGGCTTAGAAGGCACACAGATATAGAACTTCAGGTATATAACTTAATACTCAACAAAAAGATCACTGCTGCATAGGATGCAGTCTCTACATAGAAGATTAATTTTCAAAACTTTAACACTTCACAACATTCTTCCTCTTTCTTGAAAAGCTTCAATTCCAGTAGGCTCGTCGCTGATACTCATCAAAGGCAGCGTTATATCTAAGTGGCGGTCTTCTGGCTCTAGCAGCTCTTTGCAGATCTTGCTGTGGGTGATCTAGCGGAGGAGCCACGTCTTTTAGGATAGGGGCATTAGCTTGGGCCTCAGTTTCTCCAACAAAGTCTGTTAAGTGCAGATAGGAGTCTTGATCCTCTTGGGAGGTGTGTGAGGTGACAACTTCGGACGGAAACTTTACCAGCTTTCTAGAACTCCAAATTTTCCCATCTTCCAGGAGGAAACTATGCATCGACTTTTTTCCCACAACAGTAAGCGGCTTGGAGAACTTTGACGTTCCTTTGGGATAGTAGGGTAGTAAATGGCGAACCTTATCCCCAACTTTAATATCGGCGGTTCTTTCTCTGTGTTTATCCCATTTACTTTGATAGTCTTTAATTCTTCCCTTCACAATATTTTCAGCAGGTGGGTCTCGGAATGTAAAATTAGGACTATTGACCTTGGTACGAACTGTTCGGCGGAGGAACAGTTCAGCTGGGGTTTGACAAGTGGCTCTATGAGGTGTCATCCTGTAGCATGCCAAAATTTTCGGTAATTTTCTGGTTCCAGGTTCCCCGTTCATTTGTAGCTGTCAAAAGCTTTGCCTGCAATTCTCGGTTAAAGCGCTCCACGGCGCCGTTGCTTTCCGGGTTATGCGTCTGTCAAACTAACTAAGGTACACAATGTTGATCGAATGTGTAGAATTGCTTAATTTTGACAAATATTCTCAATAAATTCTTTGCAGATATTTGGTAATAAATTCTATGCAAACACTCCTATTAATTCAATTTGAATTTATTTTACACGTTGAAGATATAAATCTGTGCAGATTTATTGAGATCATAAACTAAACGCCTGTGTAGACTCTATTCAGATTTAATCCCAAAATTACGCGATTCTGCGCATTCGATCAACATAGTGTACCTTAGTTAGTTTGACAGACGCATTATACACGGCAGTGGGTTTATGTTTAATTCCATTTGTCCTCAGATATTCGCCAAACTCTATACTCTTGAACTGTGGGCCATTGTCTGAAATCAAACTTTCTGGCAAACCATATCGGGCAAAAAGTTTGTCCAGAAATCCAATGACAGAAGAGGTTGTGATTTTGCTGCAGATTGCGACCTCCGCCCATTTCGAGAAGTGGTCAACCAGAACCAAAAGGAAGGGTGTATGGGAAGGAGCTGTAGCAAAGGGCCCCAGAATGTCTATGCCAACTCTCTGCCAAGGGTACTCAGGTGGTGCGATTGCCTGAGTATTGGGTTTTTGCCTTACGGCAGCTTTATCACTCAGCTGACACTCGGTGCAATGCTGAACCAAATTGTGCACATCCTCGTCCAAACCCGGCCACCAGTAGGAATTTCGAATCACTTGCTTTGTTTTGGCGATTCCGCGGTGACCTTCGTGGGCAAGTGATAGTATTCGCTGACGAAGCGAGCTTGGGATGATTAGTCGATTCGGTGCTCGGAAAAGACAATCATCATGGATGTAGATTTCTTTCTGGATCAGGCGATAGGGTTTAAGATCTGTATTGCTCTGCGTTGATCGATTCCAGGCAACTACGGTGTGGTGAGAAACCGTCTGTAGGATCGTGTCTTTCTTTGTTGCGTCAGTAATCTCTGAAATGCTCACAGCAGGCAAGGTATTGATGAAGGCGATTGGAATTTCTTCATCGGTTAGATGTTGGAATTCAGGTAGAGGTAGTCGGGATAGACAATCAGCAGTTGTACTTTGAGTACCTGGTTTGTACTCAATTTGGTAGGTATAGTTCAATAGCCGCGAGTGCCATCTGGAAATGCGCATCGGTTTGTGGCCAGTTCCAGTGATATCATGCAAGGAGGTAAGAGCTTGATGATCAGTCTTTAGGGTGAAGGTCTTTCCCCATAAATAAACGTGCCAGCGCTCGCAAGCCCAAACACAGGCAAGCGCCTCACGTTCTGCGGCAGAGTACTTTCGCTCTCGTTCATTGAGGGTACAGGAGGCAAATGCTACAACTTTCTCTTCGGTGCCATGGATTTGGGAGAGTACAGCACCTAGTCCATATCCAATACAGCACCTGTTACAATGGTAGGAAGGTCAGGATTATATAAAGACAGAAAGCTAGATTTCTGTATCATCTCTTTAATCTTCTCAAAAGCTTGCTGTTGTGCTTCACCCCCAGTGAAAACTTTGTGGTGATGATGCTTCGTTTTGTCTGGTGAGTTGTCGTAGTGGTTCACTGACAGTAGCAAAATTCGGCACAAATTTGAGGTAGTATGAGCACATTCCTAAAAACGTGCGCAACGTAGAGAGGTCTGTTGGCGGTGGTGCCTTAGAGATTGCATCAAGGTTCTTCGTATTCGGTTTCAGGCCAGATTCGCTAAGTGTATGTCCAAGACATTCGATTTCTTTTTGAGACAGTGACAGCTTTGAGATTTCCAGAGAAACATTATGATCATTCAGTCGTTGAAGGACTTGGTGTAGTCGTTTGTCATGTTGATCTTGAGTTCGGCCGGTGATGATAATGTCGTCCTGATAAACAATCATTCCAGGAATCCCTTGTAAGATAGCTTGCATCATTCTTTGGAACGCAGCCGCAGAATTCTTCATGCCCATGGGTAGACGACGGTACTGGTACACCCCGGATTCAGTGCTGAAAGCAGTTAGAGGTCGGCTTTCTTCGGTAAGTTCAAGCTAAAAATATGCCTTCTTAAGGTCAATTTTCGTGAATATCTTACCACCATTGAGCTCTGCAAAGGCTTCTTCAATTCTGGGTAATGGAAACTTATCAGGTAAGATAGCATCATTCAACTTTCTGAGATTGCAACAAATCCGTATTTTTCCGTTCGGTTTGAGCACAGCAACCATAGGATGTAACCAGTGAGATGTTTCAATCTTCTCAATCACGCCGTCTTTTTCCAATTGTAGTAATTCTTCTTTAACCTTTTCCTTCAAGGCGAAGGGAACACTTCTATGTTTTTGTATGACTGGCTTGACGTTGTCAGCAACCTTGATTTGATATTGGAATCCTTTTATCTTTTTAAATTCTTCTGTGAAAAGCTTTGGCTATTTCTGTTGGATATCTTCTATGGACATTTGGTTAACGACCAGATTTTCACCAATGATATTGATCTTCAATTTCTGGATAAGATCTAATCCCAAAAGTGCCTGGGTACCTTCGACGATGAAGAAAGAGGCGGTGTATTGCTGATTGTCACGATAGACTGTCAAGGTTGCACGGCCAAACGTAGTAATAGTTTGATGGTCATAAGCTAGTAGTTTTGTTGTGGTGGGTGATATGGTAGTAGGATCAGATAGCTTCTGATACTCTTGAATGGGCAACAGAGATACAGGTGCACCGGTATCAATCACAAAAGATTGGATGTGCTGTTTACCACTGTTACTCTTAAGATTCAGATTACATGTGATGGCATGACTGACGTGCTGAGGGTTGATGCTCAGGACCTGAATGTTGTCTTCACCTTCAATCGACGCTTGATGTGTCTCTACTTGACGGATGTGACGAGATGCAGAAAATTTCTTGGTTTTGCAAACCCTTTCATAATGTCCCTTTTTATTACAGTAATTACAGTTACTGTTTTTCGCAGGGCAGTCACATCGAGAGTCCTTGTGGTCCCTGCCACATCGCATGCAAAGAGATTTACAGTTCATCTTTTCCTTCGGTGTCGGTTTTCTTGCTTGATGTGAGGTGGTAGGCTTACGATAAATAGCATGGACATTATGCTTTGTATCAGTTGACGTCAATTCCTTCGCTTCTTCTAAGGCTTTCTCGATTTGACAGGCCAATTGAACACAGCGTTCAACAGTTAAGTTGGATTCCATTAACAGTCTTTCTTTTACTTTCGGGTTATGAACTACTTCGACGATTTTGTCGCGCAACATATCCTCTTGCGACGCGCCAAAGTCACAGACGGCAGGAGAGAACGGAGTTCGCTTAAGTATAAACTAAACTTTTCCCCAGGTCTTTGCTTCTTCTGCCGAAATAGATGTCGGGCCGTCACAATGTTCTGTTTAGGGGAAAACTGGTTTTCTAGCAACTGTTCAATGTCATTATAGGTAGGTGGACCGTTCTGATTGTCATGGGGAACAGGTAAAGTCTGATATATCCGCTGTGCTTCGGTACCAAGACAATGCAGATGAATAGCAATCTTCCGTCGGTCGGGGTAATCTTCTGCTCCGGTTGCGATAAGATAATTGTGGAATAACTGAATCCACTGTTTCCAAGGTATAAGAGGAGTCCCCGGGTTCTCAAGGTACGGGTGTGGGGGTTTGAACATTTCCATCGTCGCCAAAATTTAGTGTCTTTGCTTAGAAGGCACACAGATATAGAACTTCAGGTATATAACTTTATACTCAACAAAAAGATCACTACTGCATAGGATGCAGTCTCTACATAGAAGATTAATTTTCAAAACTTTAACACTTCACAACAGCCTGAGCATGCTCAAATGCCCTGTCTAATGGTAAATCTCTTTCCGCCAAAAGGCGCTGTTGAATCACCTTATTTGCCAGACCTCCCACCAACCTGTCGCGCAATGCCCGGTTCAGGAATTGGCCAAAGTCACATCTTTCTGCCAAGTGACGCAACTCAGCCAAATAGGACTTTCCTACACTTTCCCCCGACTGTTGATTGCGTTGGTTGAACTTGAATGTTTCAGCAATAACCAAGGGTTGAGGGGTAAAAGTCCGCTTCGACTGGCGTGTGATGCCTCAGCCGTTGGCATTGGTGCCGTGCTCTTACATATCTTCCCTTATGGATCAGAGCGACCAATCGTCTATGCTTCAAGACGTTTGGCACAGAGCGAGCGGAACTATTCACAAATAGAGAGAGAGGCCCTAGCCATTGTCTTTGGTGTGAAGAAATTCCATCAATTCCTTTTTGGATGAAAATTTGAACAATTCACTGATCATAAGCCACTAACTACCATTTTCGGTGATAAGACCGGAGTATCAAGCATTGCAGTGGCTCGCCTGCAAAGATGGGCCTTACTTCTTATGGCCTACGTCTACACCATCAAGTATAAAAATTCGGAAGAAAACGCGAATGCCGACTGCTTATCGCGACTCCCAAGCACAGCAGCCGAGAAAGACATTTGGGAAGAAAAGAATTTGATTAAAGGAATTTTCGTTAGAGTGGTTCAAGAATCTGATTTGCCGATTACTATCCGTGATATTAAAGTGGCAACCGAAGCCGATACAATGCTCCAGAAAGTAATAGGATATTTCGAAATGGTTGGCCGAACAGATCAAAACTGGCGGATTCAGACCAGAGATTCTTTGATAACAAGAAAGATTTCTCAATTGTCGCAAATTGCCTACTTAAAGGTAACAGAATTGTGATCCCAGAGTCACTCCGCCCCCAAGTCCTTAAAGAGTTGCACAGCAGTCACAACGGAATCCTTAGAACAAAGTATTCTGCAAGCCTAGATATATACTACAATAACTTAATATTATTTAAATGCAAGGTAGTCGACTTTTCAGTGTTTTGTGAGTAATATTCAGGAAGGCATTGACAGTTTTGAACAATAAAATAATTTTTTAATTTTCTTGAGATTTAAAATTTAACGATTTTTATTTGAAGTAAGTCTAAAAGGCTATATTAAAATTTTTATTTCTCCGTTCTTTCTTTTTCAAAACTGTCCATGCATTCCTAACTATTACTTACAAAAAACTGAAAATTCGACGCTACCTTACATTTCAATAATATTAAATTATATGTACTTGAAATTAGTATGTATAAAATTAGTAACTAAAGTTTGATCGTCAATAAATAGTCGTCAACTGTCATTTGACAACTAGGCTATGAGCTGCTGGCCATTTAACTATATGGCTAAAACACTGTAGTCATTTTACTAAATGGCCAAAATATTGCGAGTCTTTTGGCCAAGTAGTCAAACACGTGCGTTTTACAACTGCGCTATCCATTTAACTATATGGTCAATTTGACTACTAGGCTTCAACATACCTATCATGCCGACGTCCATTGGCTCTCTCCTGTTTCGAACTAAGGCTTTGCCTTAGCGACTGCAGGCAGGAGTTTTTCATTATTTCTTTATAATTAATGCTTATATCCTTCGTGGATCCGCCTTTTTCTAAAGAACGTTAGCAGAAAGCAACTATAAAAATGTACAGAAATATTGTTTACCTACCTGAGTGGTCCGACAATGGTACGGAAAGTTTCTGTTAGCGGCAGATGGTCGGGTTATCACCTAAACATGTTTAATAAATAGAATAAACGGTGAAAAATGAATAATTAGGAAAATAAATTAACTGCATTGGTAAATATCGGCGTCAAAGCCATCACAGGGCTTGCTAACTAACATTAAAACACAACAAATGTGAAATTGAGCATCGGCAGGTTGTCCCCTACCCGTTTTGATTTTCTTGGTAAGTTTATGCATCAGACTAAGATGTCAAGGCTGAATGGAACATGAAACGTTGGTACTGATGACTATAAAGTGATTTAATTCGTCAAATTCCGAAAACATTAGAGCTTTTGTTTGGCAGTATAGCTAGCGAAGACCCTTTCTTCGTTTTTGTTTTTTCGTCAACTCATAAATTCGGTCTTCAACAGTAATGCAGGTTTAACCGATTTCACTTACAAGAAACATAGTAAATCCTATGAGAACTATGCTATTTTCTACGGCCGTGACTATCTTTTCCCGAATCCATTTTCCAATGAACGAATTTGCCAAAACAATGACAAACGGACCCATCCAGAACCTGCAAAAAATAAATAGTCAAAACGACTTCCGACAATACTGCCAAGTCGCATGTGAGATAGTTTGACAAAATTTTCCATTTCTTGTTACACACTGTGTGTAATAGCAATGGCTCAGGGATGGAAACTGGGTCATGGGTCATTGGGTCATGGGTCGTTTGGGTCGCCATTTTTGCTTGGGTCACTGGGTCACTAATTTTGTGAAACCGTTGGGTCAATATGGGTCTGGGTCAAGCTTCCTGTGGGTCACTTTGGGTCTGGGTCAGCAAATTTTAGTGGGTCATTTTGGGTCTGGGTCATAGGGTCTTGCCAATCTTTAAAGCAGCTTCCAGTTTCAATTTTTCTGGTGGAAATTTAGCCAATTTTAAAATAAAACCCAGTGTTCCTTAAAAAATTTTCGCGCCTTCGGCGCGATCACTAACCATTTTATTGAATTTATTACCCGCTTCGCAGAAATAGTCGAATTAAGTGTGAGTTGCCTTGGCCAGCCATTTTATTTCAGCGGGTTCATATATGTAGTAAAAGCCACGTAACATGGTGAACACATTTCTATGGATTTTGAAATATAGAATCATAACAAGAAAAGCTTTGAAATTTCGTTAGGACCCTTAGCTTTTATCAGTGATCTTGAGTGATCAACTTTTTGAATACATGCTACAAACTTTCCACCGGCATAGGGTTCTCATATGTGCAGTGTGTGGAGTGGACCTATACAGTGTCGCTCACTCCTAGTCTGTACTATCACACATTAGTTGACCTCATAGGGCTTCCAGGCCAGGACGAGCAAAAGTTAATCAAAGGGTAAAAAAAGCATCAGAAGTTATGGCTTTTGGGGAAATCGCGAGAGATCCCTCGTCTCACATTTTCTTTAAAAACCGGGTCCTTGTCTGAGGTTGCAAATCGAATGAATCGAAATGAAAACCGCCGGTCCATATTTAACTGATTTTTGTAAAAAACAAACTGTCGATTTAGTTTCACAAAAAGAGTGAAATGTACTTATTCTGGATTCAAAAAATCAAAAGTTAGGGCTGGGGGAAAGCGTAAAAGATCTCTTATTCTTGCCTCTTTTCAAAATTTACGGTGTTTTAAAATTACTGCACAAAAGGACAACCACGTTTAGGTAAAATCTGTCTGGGGCACGTTAATCTATTGGGTCATTTGGGTCTGGGTCACAAAAATTCTTGGGTCAGTTGGGTCTGGGTCACGAAAACGTTTGGGTCATTTGGGTCTGGGTCACCAAATTTTAAAATTTTATGGGTCGCCTTGGGTCTGGGTCAAATTTGCGTTTGGGTCGTGTGGGTCATGGGTCACAAAAAGTGACCCAGTTTCCATACCTGCAATGGCTGTCCTCCTCATTGAAGTAAGCTGGAATTAAATGGATCCTGAAGATAAGTCCAACTCCAATAAATCCAATATTTGAGTTTCCCTACAACTTATTGACGTCATTGAACAGTTGGAAAATCTATTTGTGGAAACATATCTAGAAAAGTACATCATACCATATTGTGTAGAGAGTCGCGAACGGTATATAAAAAGACCTCTTCTCGGGATAATGAGCCAACGTGAAGTAAGTGGCGTAGCAGAACCACAGCCAACCAAGCAGCCGGACAACTACAACTCCGTACCCTGCGGGACTCTCATAGAAATAGGTTACTTCGCCGGGATCGAAAAACTGAAACAAGACAAACCGCCTCACGATTTAATAATTCATATTAATTGACGGTGACGATATGGT
Organism: Trissonchulus latispiculum; assembly: GCA_030248195.1. Classification (NCBI taxonomy): domain Eukaryota; kingdom Metazoa; phylum Nematoda; class Enoplea; order Enoplida; family Ironidae; genus Trissonchulus; species Trissonchulus latispiculum. The sequence continues at coordinate 55,597 of JASAND010011161.1, forward strand.
TAAGCGAACCATACTATGCTGGTCACATTTGCAAGGTTTATGCCAGAGCAGAATAGTGGTTTCTTAGTGCGCTACAAGTGGAGGATCATGTCAAGTCTAGAACTTGAACAAGAGATAAGCTCTAGCACCCCTACTTCAAACATCCCTCCTGTGCAATTTACCGAGATTGTTAAGGGGTGGCCGCCTGTCTGGTGGAGCAACCAGAGCACTTCCATTACTGTGGACGTAATGGACGTACTGATAGCCTTGTTGAACACCTCGGGTATTCACTTCCCTTCCCTCAAAAATGCATACGTTCTAAGCTGGCACTACCCCTAACCGGAGCACCGACTGGGGTGAGCTGGCTGTATAAAAACTCTGCAATTTCGGTATAACGATTATCTAACCGCTGTCAGTTGACTCCAAACAAACAGTCAAACCAAATCAACGCATGTATGCTGAAGCTTGAAACACCACAGCTCTGAGGTCCAAATATGGCAAACTGAATTTATTCACCAACAGACTACGAATTAATTTGATTTCTATTTGCAAGAAAATCACTTTGCTTCGCATTATCAATTTTATTTTGCTTTATTTCATTCTTGATTTCTTATCTTTTATGCAACCATATGCTCGTTAGGAGGCCAGCTTAAAGCAGACCCACAAGCTGAGTAAGGTCTTACTTCTTAATCTTGTCTTTAAATCTTGTTTTTTAAATCTTTGCTATTGGTTGGAACTGTTGTGATTATTAACAGGCAAAGTTTCCTCGAAAAGGGACCAACTGCTTGACTTTTTTAAAAGTTAATAGGAGTTTCATAACTTATACATTGGTTTCTGGGGCTCCATCTTCAAGTGTCACTCTAACTCCCTTTAGACCACGTTTCTTCACCAAATGTATTTTTATATGAAGTCCCAGCTCTTCTAACCTTAATTTCATAGATGAAACAGGCAGCATACAGAAGACTGTAGATAATCATGAATCCAATAATTCTTGTCTGACCACGCCTGGAGAGACGAGCTCTGGTTATGGTGTAGCCCTTGGCCACTAGCATTAACAACAGTAAGAAAACTAGGGAGCAGGATACGCGCGATAATTGCCCTAAAGATTAAACGGAAAAAGGTTCAGGTAGTTTGACAGGCAAAAACTTGCAACAGTTGCACTTAAAATGACACAGTTTAAAAACAAACTTTTCAAAATCAGTCAGGTGTTCTTCAAGTCTATTTTGGGAACACACTGTAAGACGCAAATAGATTACTTCAGGAAACAAGGATGTGAGCCTGGGAAGCACCAACCCTAATTATGCCAACGTTCTGTTTTCAGCTTTCTTTATTTCGTACATTTCTATTAAGGTCAACTTTGCCCCAAAGTGTATTTACCATATTATTTACAGAAGCGCAATTCATGCTTTAGTTTTTTTACTAATTCTATGCGTTTGAGCTTCTTCTAAGATTTAGCGAACATGGTTTGTGCAGTGACTGACAGCTAGAGTTGTGCCGTTAAGGGTTTCGGCCGGGCCCGGGCCGGGCCCGGGCCAAACTTGCGTGCCGGGCCGGGCTCCGGGCCGGGCCCGGCCCGGAGCCCGGAGGCCCGATACAAGGCCCGGAGGCCCGGGCCCGTTACAAGGCCCGGGTCACGGCCCGGGTCACGAAGGCCCAGCCCGATTCAAAGCCCGGGTTGTTCGAAGCTTGGTTGGGCGAACCGGGTTTTTCTGCTTGTCCAGAAACATCAATTAAATTTAGAAAATTATTGTTAATGCAAATGCTAAACCTTGTGAACGACGTCGAATAATATTAGCTACTCTATACCTACATGGCCCCGTTGCGTTTGCAATATAAAATGCTTATTCCTCTGAGCCGAGAGATTATCTCAGAATGCTAACTAGCCAACCACATTCATATTAACAAGAGTACATAATGATAAGAGTGTGACAAGCATCACATTCTATGCAATGAAGGCAAAAACTATGCGATGCGCGGTAACGGCTTACCCCCCCCCACAAATTGACCCCCTCTCGCACCGCCCCTATATGGGTACGTGGTCCATTGCCGTTCATAATATTTTTAACACTTGGCAGAATCAAATCGGTCATTAGTTTATGAAATGTCTCATTTCTTGTTGTCTATATCACAAATATCCTCAGAAGACATCACATACATACGCAGAGGCCATAGTAAATTTAAAAAAAACAAAACAAAACAAAGATTAATGTGGACTATATTAATATTATTATTAATACTATTAAGCCAATAAAATTGTAGATTGTTGTGGTATAGAAATAAGAAGTGCAAGAGTATTGTGCCAGATGACATATAGGTATAAGTGCATTATTTTCATATACGGACGGACCGCCTTGTTATGCCCGACTGACCTGATTGTGGGACTCATCAGGGGCTTACAATCAGGTTATTTTAGTGATTAAATTAACCACCCATTTTTAGATAAAAAGTAAATTCAACACTGCCAAACATAGAGACAAGATAAAAGTCCGTTTTAGAAGGCCTAACATCACCCGGGCCTGACCGGGCCCGGGCCGGCCCGGGAGGCCCGGTGGTCATGAATCGGGCCGGGCCGAAGCGTCCGGCCGGGCCCGGGCCCGGGCCGGGCCTCTCTCATAAAAAGAGGCCCGGGGCCGTGACCGTGACCGGCCCGGCCCGGGCCCGGCCCGGGGCCCGAGGCCCGATACACGGCCCCGGCACAACTCTACTGACAGCTGGCTTTTGACGTAAGACACGAAGTGTCCCCATTTAGATTATTTTGTATATCTTTGAGAAAACACTCATGGCGAGTACAACAGCTGCTTAGCCTGCATTTCCACAGCATTTTCAACAGAGACCCCGATTAAACTTTCACAGCATCAGCTCGGCGACCGACACAGTCTCAAAAAATGTTTGCCCAATTTTCTTTCTCCGAGTTCTACATTACAGCGATGAAAAGTATTTCAAAAAATAATGTTAGAATTGCGAACCTGAACTAACATCCTGAAATTGTTTACCTAACAGTTTAAGGAAAGAAATCCCGACACCACTCCTGGCATAGTCGCCATAGTGAGCACAGAAGAACAGCAAGCTGAGGCACTCGGCAACCACTGAGCAGATGAACAACTTGTACGTTGTGTGCAACATCTGTCTGGTCTTCAAAATTACTGCAACCAAAATAACACCATATTTTGGGTACAATAGTTTCCTGGCTGCCAGTAATTATTGGTCAGCACAGTGAATTAATGATGGAATGCAACATATCCAGATAAAGCTCATATTACTGAGGTATAATTTATGTCATGGATAAACGTTAAGATTTAGCTGACACTTTCAGTGAGAGGTATCCCTCTGTAATACTGTAACTGTAACTGTAAACTGTCTGATAAGACTCATGGATGAGATACGACGAGGCACATCGATTGTTAGCCTACAAGTTGATTTGAAATTGTGTGTAGAAAGTTGGCTATATGTAATACAATAATGCTAACCTGCTACTACCAGAGCAGTTATTAATAGGATCATTTCCAATCCCAGAAACCCAATGTCTACAGGAAGAATGTCTGGAAAATCGCAAAATATGGACAAGTAACTGCTCAATGGGTTGATTAGATTAGAAAACTAGTTATAAAGGTAAAGTGACGGTATAGTAGCCAATGGCTGTCATCTCAATGTCAATGTCATTCTCAAAACAAACACAAATTGGCTCAGCATGGATTTAGTAGGATATTGTAAACCTTTACTAAGATCGAAGCAAGTAAAGCATGTTTGTATTAATCGATGGCCTAACCGTTAGAGAATAGAGTTATAGTACGCTAAACTGAAGTGAGTTGTATGCGAGCAGACATCTCCCAGGAGCCCATAACATAGAGATGAAATGTGTCACATTTCATCTTGTACGGAACGGCATGGAATAATGCCACGAAGTCAGCAACAATTGATGCTCAAAACATACAAAATTCATCTGCAGAAAAATGATAATGCAGTATATCGTCGACGCCTCCATTCGTCATTAGCAACTCATACTCCAAATAGAGACCCTATAATCAGCAAATCATTAAGCCCGTTTCACACTGCAATAGGTTTAAGGTTTTAGGTTTAAGGTTTAGGGTTTAAGCAGTTGGGCGGGAAGGTTTAACGAATTTCTGAATATCACGTGATTCTTATATCAGCCAGTGTGCAGTCAAATCTCCACGGATTTTAAATTTTTTTAGTTCTCTTGTATAAGTAAGAGATTCTAGTAAGCATATAATGAAAATTATTAACTAAACCTTTCATCCAGTGGAAGCTTAAACCTAAACACAGAGTTAAACTATTTTTAACTCGGCTTGCTTAAACCTTAAACCTTAAACCTTCCAGTGTGAACACTTCAGCATAAATCAACTAGTTTAACCTTAAACCTTAAACCTTAAACCATAAACCTGAAACCTTAAACCTTAAACCTTGTGCAGTGTAAACCGGGCTTTATAGTGAAATAGCGCTGAAATAATAAAACGTTGAAGTCTTGATATATCGTTGGTATAACAAGAATAAGCTTCCATTTGTCTACGGATTGCGCTCCCAGATCAAAAAAGGTCAGTGAACATACATATTTGTGTGGGGGGTCATTAGCCATTAGCGAACAGTGCATGTACCTTGCCTTGTCTTGCCTGCTGTCACACTCTTATATATTATGTACTCTTGGTTTTAGTGTAAATGACTACATGCATACCTGTGAGCTATTGCAGTTTCCGATAGCTAGATACCACCAACGTTCTCTCCAAGATCTGCAACGTACCAATTTGGAAATGAAAAGATATTTAAAGAAAATCAACACAGAAATGTTAAAGCAGATCAAAAAAGATAAGATCAATAAATAAGAAAAACTATTCAAGCCTTGGAACCTCTGGTGGTTATAGTAGTAATCCGCTTTTTTAGCAGTTCAATCCTCTTAATGAATAGTTTCTGTTTACTTACAATTAGTAAAATAGTAATTCTTCTGATCACTTCATGATTACAAATACCAAATTTGAATACGAAAAAATGGCAGGCGTCTAAACTTGGTTCTTGTTTCTTGCTATTTTATGCACTTCTATGCAATTTCATGTCTGCATTTTTGCTGGCTTACGAGAAACGTCTGTAGCCGAAGCAGTGGTACCAGAGTTCGCCGTTCCGATGAATTGTTTCACAACCAGGAAATGGGTCGTCATCTGGGTCAATAAAAAGATTAATGATCTGATAATGACCCGGATGCAAGACGGCTTCTCTCTCGTCACAGTTCTAAAATTAGCAGCAACAGTGCATAATTGCACTATATAAGAAGAAGAGTAAGCCACTAAAGGGCTTCTCTTCTTGAATTGCGTAACGGTGCTCCGCCCACAATACGCGTATGTTCCCCCGTTTGGTGGGGGGGGGGGTAGCAGAAAAGAGGTCCCCGTTTGGTGGGTGGGGGGTAGCCAACAGCCAACCAGATTGCATAGACCCCACCCCGTTGGGTGGGGGGGGGGGGTGAGAAAGAGGATTAGTAGTAGTTTTTGTTCTATTCGAAAATGGAACCCCGTTTGGTGGGGGGGGGGGGTAGCAAAGAGAGGTCCCCGTTTAGTAGGGGGGGTAGCAATGAGAGGTCCCCGTTTGGTGGGTGGGGGGGGGGGGTAGGCAAAAGGGGTTCCAACAGGGGGAGTTGGGGGGGAGTCGCCAACAGCCAATCAGATTCAGCCAATCTTAGTCTGACTTGGCAACCTCCCACCCAAACGGGGATCCTCTTCCGCCTACTCCCCTCCCCCGCCAAACGGGGACCTCTGTTTGCTACCCCCTTCCACCCAACGGGGACCCGTTTTTGCTACCCCTCCACCAAACGGGGAGGGGGTATGCTTGTCGACCTCCCCCCACCAAACGAGGGAACATTCGCGTATTGTGGACGGAGCACCGTTACGCAATGCCAAGCCCTCTAGTGGCTTACTCTTCTTCTTACTTACTCTTATAAAGGAATAGATTATGGACTCTTGCTAGCAGCTTTCATGTTGTTTGCTCTCAGCCGTATCTGCACCGACAAAAAGTAGTGAGATCTACTGTTGCTTTTGGTGCTATCAATTTGGTGCTTTTAGAGAGCTTTTGAATTATAAAAACAATTGTTTTGAAATTAAGCTTGGCATGAAGAAGATATTGCTAGAGCATATTTATAGCAACTTCTATATAAAGCCAAGCCCAGGTTTTAGGATAATCGCGTGTCGTTTTAATTAATCTTTTGTCAATCGTGCCAATCTTTTCAAAGAGCCTTCCATAATATTATGTAGCTAAATGTATTAAATATCGTGTATCATGTATCATATGTAAATATCATGTATCAATAGCATGCATTTTTTGGGTAACTTTATTTTATTTTACGTTTTAAGCCTACTACTCTTACTTTTGAAGACTTGTAGACTGCTGGCCATTGGTTGTCAGAATCGTAGTAGAGGTACAAGTTCTGCACTGAGAAAGACTAAAATGAAGATTATTAATTAGTTGCAGCAGAATATAGAATCAATAGAAACAAATAGTCAGATAAGATGTTCAGTTGCAGTGAAAATTTCAGATACGGTAACTTTCAAATTTTATATGGTATATCCTATATATACTTTTATTTATTTTACTTTCACTTATTTCAGACATTCTCTGCAACATGAAAATGAAACTTTTACAGTAAGGTTGCTCAAAGTAAACCGTTTTCCAGTTTCCCTTTTACGAAAATGCAAAATCATATTTTGGAGCAAGCATTCTTAAGTTCTATGGTGATCAGTAGATCACCTTATTTTACGATTTCAACTTACTACAGGATACTTAAAGTCGTATTCCAATTTTCCCACTTCCGAAATGAAGCAAAATCGCTCCAGGTAGGCCCAGTTCTGAAATATGGATTTATTACAGAACAATGAAAAACAGTATACATTAACTCGGGCTTCAATATTATGATCTTCTTAAAATTCTGTTTTCAATCGACTTTGAATTTACTCTCTCAAACATAACGAACGCTGTTGAAAATAGTGTTCAGAATATGACCTAGAATTATGGCATCATATGATACTAGATCGATGTCTTCTTCTCTCCGGGCGCGTCAATGGTCTTCCCAGTATATGCGTTTCTTTGCTTCTCCACGTCAGTCATAGCTAGTATGACTCTCGCTACGTCGCCTGGAAGCTGTCACCACAATGGGAAGCTGGAGAAGACACCATCTTGGCCTTTCGGCTCCGGTAGTAAGACATCCATTAACTGCTCATGCGTGTAGCAGCGGAGCACAACGTCTTTCGACGTTCCAAGCCTCTAGCGTAGATGGGGTGGGATCAGAAGCAAACCCGTATGTGCATCCATTTTGAGTACGTGACTCGTTTGCTCCCAACACTCCCTCGCAGGAGGTAGGCGGACACATTGCAAGCTGGTAGATCCCAAGGGGGTACCTTCCACCGGGAACTCCACGCCCTACTTTTGACGATAAGTGGATTAAGGGTTCTTTAGCGTGCACTACCCCCAGCAAGGAAGCAAACGGGCCCACCAATTTAACTCCTCATCCGACCGGCGGAGCAGTGGCCTAAGTTTCTTGCTCAAGGAAACAATGCAACGTCATTATGGCTAAGGCGGGAATCAAACCACGGACCCTAGGATCCGAAGTCCGGCGCCTTAACCATTCAGCGACACGGCCACACTAGATCGATGTCGTTGTCTTAATTGTCGTAACGTTTAATGTTTTATGCTTAACAGGAAAGAAAAGACATTGCTGTTCTTGAACAGTGCTTCAAAACATCTACAACCACTTCTTACCTCATGAGTACTAAGTACACCTTTGGCATATTTGGCATGAGCAAACATAATGAGGTCTAACTGTAGAGTAGTCGCAAATAGAGAAGGCAAGATCCAGTGCATTTCGGTTAAGAGGTTCTAAAATTATAAATTTACTATATGGCGAGTTATCCCTGCGAACAGAGAAACTGGGAACTTCCCTCATTTGGAGATAAGTTGATCCTTGCTGTCAATACAGTTAGCCCTTCTAGCTTACCTGATGTGACACTGACTAGATGATCAGTTAGTTTTAGCTTTTCTGTTGGAGCAAAGATTAGAAAGTTGTGAAGTAGTCAGAAACAGCTTTCTGGTGGAGTAAGTGAAAATAGATATGATTTAATTTTGAGCCGACGGTCTTGTTGTGTTGAGACTTGTCTATATGTTTTGATGATAGGCGATTAAACGCGCTTTTTTGGTCGGAATACTCTGTTGAGCAAGAATTCGGGGACTTGTTATTGAGTAAATTCTTTGAATGACAATATCCCTGTTCACTGAAAATTTAGCAAATTTCGGAGATCCTGGCTGTGATGTGATTTTCTGTGTTTCTATAACAGCTACAAATTAGGACTATGCTGTAATTTGCTCATACTCAAGGGAAATTGTAATTCCAAGTTTAGCACTGAAGTGTGAAAAGTTGTCAGTGAAACGATTTTCATGGAATCCCAAAACGTCAGTTAGTTCCGAAAGTCCATAGATCACGTAAGCAGAAATGAAACGCTTCTACCAAGGCTGGTGGACCCTGAAGAAACCAAGGACAAGTCCAAATGGGAGGCGTCAGGCACCCTTGTACCCACGAAACCAGGACCTAGAAGAGAGAAGGGAAGAGGGAGGTTCAGCTTTTCACTCACCATTGAAAGTAAAGAATTGGCCCAGCCGGGTTCCGAACCACGGCCCTTCTGCTCCGGAGTCAGACATGCTAGCCACTACACCATGGGTCATCTGCTGAACTCCCGTTGCAGGCTTATCAATCTTTCTTATGCCTGCTTCCCCTACAGAAAGAAAGTTGTGAGGAACCTTGGTACGTGAAGCCTTATTGTGGACGAACTGTAGTAGGGTAAATGCAATTATATTGCTTTTGCATTTTTATGTTGTTTTCGATCATGTACAGAAAGTTGACTTTGACGGCTTAGTGCAAGCTGTCAAAATATCCGTAGGCAGATTAGCTGTATGGGTGAATTTAGGATGAAACTGCTTAATAGAGGGAAATTTTGTTTACATGCATAGGCTGTGGTTCTATTTTTCCACTTCATATAGGTAAATTCGTAATGATTAATTGAGCAAAAAAGCCTAAACCTTATACGTACATAGACAAAATAAAACTTGTCACAACAAGCGTACACAACTAATGATGCCTACAGAAGGCCTGAGAGTAACAGGCACAATCAACAAACAGAACTTTAATTATCTGTAGAAGTCCAAAATTATAGACTCTAATAATTTATATAGAACGTTAACCTCAATTAGAGTATACCCTACTTTAGCGTATATGCAGGAAAAATTTCTTCAGCACTGACTAGCACCATTTGAACAAGCTAATCACTCAAAATCTCATAAAAATGATCAATTTGGGAAAAACGGCTTCACTGAGAGAAATTAGCAGATATTTCAAAAAGTTCTGAAGACTACCAGCCCTATTCCAAATTTCTAAAAATGTTTCAGTTTCCAGTAACCATCTGTCTCAAAGCTCTCTCCGAAAATTAAGCCTATGTTCCATATAGTTCTTGTAGTAGCTGTATACATATAGCAACTTAACACACAGGAATATAAGCCGAAAGTGGGTAAGGTAAGGCCGGCCATTAGAGCGTTGCTACGGTAACTAGCGATACAATCCCTTAACTTAAGGCTAAACTTGCTGACGAGAAATTTTAATGGGTCTGACAAAAAAGGATGAACCCAAATCGGTATTCTGCAAACAGGTTCTTCACTTTGACTCAACAGGAACTATTATCATAGGCATGAGTTTATGAGTTAATTGGGAACAAACACCGGTTTTTAGTTTTTGTAATTCGCAGACAAAATTTGTTAGCTAATGCGAAAGTTGGCGACTAGAAAGTTGACGGCTTCAAAATGGTTAAGCAGCGGTAGAAAGACCAGTTTTTTCTAAATTTTGCCTGAAGTTGTCCACGTTCTAGAACTGCTATTAAATTAATAAATGCTGATTCTTGGAACCCAAATCACTAATTCAAGTATGTAATAAAAAAAGACGCCCAACTAGCATACAAAAAGCTAATTGTCATTCCAGGTAAAACTCTTTCTACAGTCAATAATATTCGGTAATATTAATATAATTAATATATAATATCGGTATATAATATTACATATTAACGGTTCGGCGTATTAGCGTTTGCTTAGCAGCAGCTTTTGAAGTATCCAATGAGCAATTACCATGAAACTCATTATATATATAATTAATGTTTCAATGTAGGTGTCGTGCGCGTGTCTGCCAACTGCGTCACTTTGCTGCAACTCTGTAACACAATGTGCAATCGGACTTCGATAGAGTTCTATAATGTTTGGTTTTAATATTAAATAATCATGCCTTTCCGTCTTGAAGACTACATTGTTAGGAAATTTCCGTGTCAGAGTAGGCTGCGTCCTATATGGTTGCACTGAGAATTCGCAAATGATGCGACATTCAATTTTTTCAGAGATAATTGGGCTTTTCTTGGACACAGGTTCTGCTTACCATACCAGAACTCAACATCAAACATCGAGAACTGGATTGGCTGGAAAGGGACAGCTATACAACCTTAGAGATGAAACGACGACACGAAGAGTATATTATAGATTAGGTAGAATTCATTTCTTGCTTACAAAGTTCATGAGTAAGCTGAAGACACTACGCACCTTAATGAGTGATAATTTAGGCTACATCAGTCTGCCGAAGAGAATTTGACTGAATGGTAAATCACGACTGCTGTGTTAGAGAATGCGTATTCAGTCTTTAATAGCATTGTAACAATAAGAGTGTGGCACGAGATATACATTCCGACACCAGTGCAAATGCTATCTTCTGCACAATGTTGGCCACCTGGCCTAAACTTTCGGAGTTCCCCCAAATTCGAACTTGAACATACTTGGACACATACATTGGTTTGTTTGCTATTTCCACAACGGGATTGCTGCTTTGGACGTAACAATTTTTGAAAATTACACAGCTTGCCCACCAATTAATAATGAGTTGACACCAAATTTAATTTTTAGTTTCACGATGCTAATAATGCTAGCATAAATTTGTTACAAATTACAGACACCGGCATGAGTTCTCATGAAGGGGAAAGATTGTTTTGAACCCATTTGGTTTTGAAATTGCGAGCACTCAAAGTGACCCTAGCAGATTCACTTTCAGAGACTATTCACCAAAAAGTTATTTTAACAAAATTCAATTTAATTCCAACGTCCAAACCTACTGATTTAGGGTGTTTTCCCCAAGACTACTAATTTAGGGTTAAAAGAGTAGAGTTAAAATTTTTTAACTCGTTTAACCCTGCAAGTAAGTTAAAATGAACTGTTTAACCCTTTTAACCATGTGCGCGAAAATGATTTGTAATAGACTCTGTCAAATCTGGGCTGGAATTCTCTGTATTGGAGGGGGTCGTGACCTCCAATAAACTTTCGTTCGGTTCGGGGTCGTATGTAGTTGGCTAGGGCTAGAATAGACTAGGCTAGGCTAGGCGAGATCTGATCAGGATCCAAGACACGAGTCAAGGTCGGCACGCAAAGATGAATCTCTGCTTAGATTGATGCTCCGGCTGTAGTGGTGTGCTGACAACCAGGGCTCAATAGCTGACCTAAATTGGGTCAAACGGGGTGAGTTCGTTTTAGGCAGGGGGACTGGGATTTATAGTCTCAATGGGCGACTTGTAGTTTCAACTCTAACCTCAATACAGATAGAGTTGGGGATCTCTGAAACGTACGCGAAAGCCGAAGCAGCTGAAAGGATAAGTATTTATTGTTACAAAATACACACACAGTTTTACCAAATTCCAGCAGACAATGGTTCACTACAGTTATGGTTTTACAATAACAGTAACACAAGATACTGTCTGCCAGAATTGCCTTTTTGGTTTGATTTGAGTTTGTTGAGTTTTTGAGTTGATTTGAAATACTGTGTTTGAGCGAGTGCTCAAAGTTGGACACGATCAGTGAGTACTGAATGTGGATCGTCATGGTGAAGGCTTCGCAGCGAGCAGAATTGATGAGGGCCAGCAATTCCTGAATGGAATAGTGCATGAACGAATAAATCTGTTCGTTTGCCTCGACTAGCTTTTCGATTGACTCCTGATGTGCCAAGACTTGTTCGTCAAGCTTGTGGGTGGCCTCGATGATGGCATTCACTTTACTCTTGACCTGGTTCAGATGAACGGTGGTGGCGATAGACATGCCAAGGCCAACTAGGCCAACGACTTCTCCAACAAAACGCTTTTTCCGCGTCAGGGGAAGCTTGGAACGGATGGACTGATAGCCATGGTCAGCGTACAAGGAATCACTGTAATTCTGGTATTTGGGGGTAGAAGTGTTGCAGAGGATTGGGCTCTTGTCGCAGATTATCTTCATGATGGCGGAATAGTACCGGGTATTCAGGATACCGCTATACATTTCGTGGTACTCTTCCGTGATGTTCTTTACCAGACTGGTCAGGTGCGGCTCATGAGGGCAATCCTTGAGCCATTCATCAACTCGTTGCCTGTGTGTCGTACAGGTCACGCAGCGTTTTCGCATTGACTCAGTCTGATTTTGTAGGGGAACTCGGCATAGGGTACAGGGCCAGTCGTCCGCGTGTGAAGGGGTTGATCCGCACCGATCACACCGGGATAGCAGGTGATCCGGAATTTCGTGCCGTTGCCCACTGCACAAACTGCAGAAAGATAACCAAGCTTTCATTTTCTTGGTTCTGGGGGGCTCAGGCATTTTCATGTGGATCAGAATTGGAATGTACTCGGTCCGTTCGTAGGTCGCCATCAGTCCTTTGGGGGATAAGGCCAATCCCCACTGCGTAGAAACCATGGAATTCATGGACTTGGCCCGTTCCGTGAAGTAATCATCGGCCGATTGGGCCTGGATTCCGGGCATCCATATGGCAACCAACAATCCGAGCAACATCCACATCAGGACAATGGGGAACGGAATTCCACCATAGGAGGACTGCTTTTTCGGCTCTCGAGGCTTGTCCTGAGGCTCAGTTTTGGGCTGAGCCGGCTGGCTAGGTGGCTGAGAGAAGGAGGTCTTCTTTACGGCCGGGGCGGACCTTGAGCGACCAGGGTATTTCGGAACCAAAGCCGTCTGTGGTTCGCGCTTAACGGGCAGATCAGGCTCGTCCGTGGTCCGGCGAATAGGGTTCTGGGCCTTCAGCCTGGCCTGAACTTCCAAGCACTTCTGGTGGGCAGCCCAGCTGCGCTCACGTTCCTTCTTCCTTTGCCAGATTCGTCGTTCCTCCTGTTGAGCGCGTTTCCGCTCACCGGTGCTGATGTCCTTGAGCAATCTGTGCAAGAATCTGATGTCCTTAGGGCATAGGGAACAGTTAGGCACCAGGGTTCCAGCTTGAGGCGGGTTCTGTCCTGATTTCTTCTTCTTTTGCCCTTTGCTGGCTTTTCCCTGCTTTCCGTTACTGGAAAGTATCCCTGCTTGCCGAATAGCTGGCATTTCGGCATTGGCCAAAATGGGCAGGAAATCCTAATCGTAGTCGGATTCTTCTGTGCTGGAGAAGGTGTAGAAGTGGAAGGGATCCTCCTTCACAATGGGTGACAGCTGTTCGGGAGAGGAAGGCAGCTCCGAATATTCCAGATAAGGGAAAATCTCTCCTTCCGCATCCAGGTGAGGATCGTCTTCCATGACCGCCATTCCTGCCTGGGTGAGCAGTTTCCGGGAAGTTTCTCTGGCTGCTTCCAGGTCCGCTTTGGGACGAGGACGGGGACCTTCTGATGTGATCCAGTTAGGCTCAGGAAACGGCAGCTTCGCCGCTTGAAGGACTGATTCCACCTGGGCCATGGGGGGTAATCCCAGCTGTATCCGGAATTCTCTGACAGCTTCTCCAAGGTCCACTTCCAGTTGTTTGGGAGCAGGAACAGACTGGACTCGGGAGGGAGCATAACCCTGTGCTGTGGGGTTATGGCCTGGAGGGCTCTTGCGGAGCTCGCGTCCGCGTCCTACAGATTGAGATCGCGAGGCCAATGAGTCCTTGGCGGGCGAGGGACGGACTGCAGCCGTTGACGAATTCTGAACAGGCTGTTCAGATCCGGGCCGATCATTGACCTTCGCGGGCGGCGTGTTCTCCTTGTCTTCGTCCTCAACTTCGGACGGATTCTGCGAAAGTTCCTTCTTTTCGCTGTAGACACGGTCCGGATGAAAGGGCAATCCGTAATTGGTTTCCACGGGTTCGTCAGTATTGTACATGGCAGGACACTTGACTGACATCGGTTTCTGATAGATGGGCAGTGAATACAGCTCACGGTCGAGTTTTTCTGCGACCGAGTCAAGGGTGAAGGCGGCATGGTTGTCCGCGCTATTCCCCTTCAGATAGGGAGGGGTGGAATAAGATTGACCTCCCAGATCGCTGATTTCCTGTTCCAACTGCAGGATCTGGGTGGAAAGAGAGGGCCGAGGGGGATCAAAGCTAACCCGTCTCTCCTGAGGTGCAGCAGCCAAGGTCTGAATCACCGACGGTCCAGGACGGTGTTGCTGTCTGACATCCGCGAATCTGGACCCATAGGGCGCATGAACTGATTCAGCGGCGTTTCGCTCTTCATTCCTGGTCCAAGAAGGGCGAGGATTTCGTTCCTGCTGACCTGTGTAGGAGGGACCAGGTTGGGACCGAGACCGGTCGTTGTAGTTCCGGTTCCCACCATTGGGAACGTTCTGCTGTCCCGAAGGGCGGGAATTGCCTGAAAATCGCTGATTCCCGTTGTTGTTGCCATTGTTGCTCCGGGGCGGTCCATTGTAATCATTCCGTGGCCTGAAACCACCACCACCAGGAGCGCGGCATTCTCGCTTGGAGTGACCTCCTTTTCCGCAATTGAAACAGCGGTTGTCACTGGGGAACGGAATCTTGTTCTCTGTCCGTTCAGGTCGGCGGGGAGGGGAAGAAGGCCGTCGATTCTGGTTCCCATTGGATTTCATGCTCCGGACTTCTGTGGCTAGAGCAGCAGTACTCTGGACTAGCGATGACAGGGCCGTGACCATGGCAGGCCCAGTGAGTCCTCCAGATCGGACACTTCCTTCAGGGTCCCGACTCCAGTTCCAGGAAGGCAGGGTGCCTTCTCCAGGGTAGACGCCTTCTGCATCTCGGGCCTTCTGAAAGGCGAGGGAATAGTCCGTTGTGTCCATGGGGACATGAGGCTTGTACTCATTCCTGAGACCGATCAGGAAACAGCGGACTTTCATGGCCTCCAGCGTATCCGGGTGAGCGCCATTTTCCCAGGCTATCCGGGCATACTTCTGGAGCCGAAGGGAAAAATCAGCTACAGATTCGTGAGAGGTAGCTGCCGGATGCTGAAAAACTTCGCCGTGGCATGCATTCCTGTCAGCGGCGGGATCATGTGCTCTCTGAGCACGGCGACAGAGGCGTCCCAGTCATACGGGCGCATGGCGCCTCGAGGCAAGCATTTGTAGATTTCGGCGGCTCTGCCTCGAAGGGTGGAAGAGAAGTTCATAACCTTCTGATGATTGTCCAGATTTAGGCGCTCGCAGAATCTTTCATAGTTGACCAGATGATCATCAAAGTTTTCAGAATCCTTGCAGGCGAAGGTGGGCATGTTTCGGTAGGAAAAGGAGACAGCCTGCGTATGAATACTTCTCTGTAGGGAGGCAAGAATGTCTCCCATCGCCTGAACAGAATCCACACTGTCAGGCGAGTCCGGACGATTCCCGGGGGGATTGGGGTCGTTGGGGCCACCGGGACCTCCAGGACCTCCGGGACCACCAGGACCACCAGGGCCAGGACCTCCAGGACCACCAGAGCCAGAGGGTCCCCCATGGCCACCGGGAAATGAGACCCGGTTCCTGCGAGATCCTCCTCCTACTACGGCTGGATAAGGAGGTAGGGGCTGATTAGCGACATCCTGGTTATCGTCGCTTTCGTAGTCGGACTGATGATTATCCCGATGATTGTGACTATCTTGAACGGGATTCTCCATGATTTCTGGTCGTAAATGTTCCTCACTGAGATGATTGACAAATGCCTCCTCACTGGGGGCTCCAATTCTTTCTAGACCGTGTAATAGACTCTGTCAGATCTGGGCTGGAATTCTCTGTATTGGAGGGGGTCGTGATCTCCAATAAACTTTTCGTTCGGTTCGGGGTCGTATGTAGTTGGCTAGGGCTAGAATAGACTAGGCTAGGCTAGGCGAGATCTGATCAGGATCCAAGACACGAGTCAACGTCGGCACGCAAAGATGAATCTCTGCTTAGATTGATGCTCCGGCTGTAGTGGTGTGCTGACAACCAGGGCTCAATAGCTGACCTAAATGGGGTCAAACGGGGTGAGTTCGTTTTAGGCAGGGGGACTGGGATTTATTGTCTCAATGGGCGACTTGTAGTTTCAACTCTAACCTCAATACGGATAGAGTTGGGGATCTCTGAAACGTACGCGAAAGCCGAAGCAGCTGAAAGGATAAGTATTTATTGTTACAAAATAGACACACAGTTTTACCAAATTCCAGCAGACAATGGTTCACTACAGTTATGGTTTTACAATAACAGTAACGCAAGATACTGTCTGCCAGAATTGCCTTTTTGGTTTGATTTGACTGGTACTTTCGCAGTTAGGGCTGATTGTCCGGTTTCGGGGTCGTTACAGTGCTCTCGCTTCAGGTATAACACACTCTAGTGCTGCTACGGGCTAACTATTAACCGGTATCCTATGTGCTGTAGGCTCAACTCAACTCTTAGGCTCTTTGCTAGCCTCTACTGTGACTCTGTCCCTTACAGTGACTCTTGGGACCACACACACAAGGTATACTAATTAACACCTTTTATAATCCGAATCGGGTGGGTTCGAGGTTGGCTTTGCTCTGGCGTCTCCGTATAATTGACTGCCCAGAATAACTGAATTTTGAGAAGAGCTCCGTCTCTAGAATGGATAATGACAGTTACGGGTAGGGAGAGTGTCGGTTATAGTCGGAAAGGTCGGATCGGCCTCCTCAGATAGTTATCTCAAGATTAAGTTACAGTGCAGTGATTATAACGTCAATTGTTCTACAAAGAAGCTTCGGTGGTAAGGATCAGGACGTACGCGGTACCACTTTCACTGAACATATCGTTTTGGTTAAAGAACGGGAAATTAGGCTTTTAGGTTTTGCACAACTAGGTTTTCCCAAAAGACTAGGTCAGGTAGCTTTCACCGCGTCTGCTCCACACGAACTGGCTCTGTGCCAAAAGGTAGGTCCAATATGTACCTAATCAGTGATTCTCCGATACAACACAAGCAGGACTGGATCAACGCACAGGACTGGGATCTCTTTCCGGATCCAAACGACAACGGAACACGACTGGACAAACAGGAACTGACAGATCGTCACACAGTGATCTCCAACAGGATAATATTCAGACACGATTCTAGCAGCAGGATTCCTCACGTTCGGAGCAGATCGGGTGGCTACCTGAATCAAATGGGTTACAACCCATTAGAAACAGAGGTGGTGGGGATTAAAACCCCAGCAACTACTGTCCGGACCGATTGGCTTTCACGTGCGGGTTCAAGACGCGAATTGTGTATTGCGTAATGTGTAACGTGTTATTTTATATTTTTAGGTTGAAACAGACGAAAACTGACGTTTTTGAGGATCAAACGGATAACGATGACCAAGCTTGGGGCCGTGCCGGCCTACTTGGCGAGATATGCAAATGAGGCTCTGACCGAGCATCTCCCGGGCATAGAGTCACGTGTGCACTACTCAGTATTTACTACAGGCCTAGACTACAGCTAAACTGACCTACGCTAATTACTACGTATTACCCAGTATATGAAGTGTACCCTATCTGCCATAACTGACGACTAATACTTACTTAAGGCACAAATCTGGCCACTGAACAGGGTAATGTTAAATACTACAGATTAATACTGACTATTACTTACTACGGACTACTTGATACTAACTGAGGCCTATTTTTACACTCTACAGGCCTAACTAGACTTAATGGTAACAATTATAACTCTAACCTGGGTTGGTAACCTGCTATTGGGTTCCTAAACCATATTATCGCAATTATGCAAATAAGGTTACCACCACTCTTAACCTGGGCCTAGAAAATCTGACTGGATAATAGTAGATTGCCCCTTTCTTGCAGAAGGCCCGCACCTTGAATCAGGTGACTTACGCGGGCCTCTGGGGGTCAATCTATATCCGGACGACACATACTAATAACGACTGATAATTACTAACAATCTTAACTAATATTACGGTACTAACCGTTATTACTGGTACTAACTACAATTGCTAGTGCTAATTATAACCACTAAACTGACTAATATGGAACTAAACTGTTACTTCTAACCTAACCTAACTGTTTATGATGTATGTTCTAATTATTATACCTAATTACCACGTAGTATTACTGCCTAACTAGTTATTTCCCTACGGACTACACTCAAGACCTCCGCGAGGGGTTTACATGAGCAGTCCCATTCATACGGTTGTTAACACGCAGCAGACGTAGGCGTAATTCCATTCATACAGACTCATACAGACTACTTTCACACGCTCATTTAGACAGTAGACATACGCATATAATCGTACCTACACTAGTTTACGCATACAGTTTTAGTCATACATTCACAGTTATTCACACAATTATTCAGACATAGTTACGCAACATTCACGCCCCACGCATACTTGACTTCTCTCACAACTTCAACTGGAGGAGTTTACGTGAGGAGCCGCATTTATACGGCACAGTACAATTACAGCCCTAACAGTGCTAAAAATGGGGCTAATTCCCAGGATACTAAAGTCTGACACAAAAATGTGAGTACAAAATCTATAAGGCCTCCAGTGAACTCAATATACGTCGTAACCCCATATAACCATATATTTTCGGAATCCTTGCAGCGAGACAAACATTTTTATAAAATTTAAAATTTTTTAAAATTTCAAAAATTTTAAAATATCGGTTTTTCGGGGAATTTTTTCGGACCGTGCAAGCTATTCAGCTCATTCTTTCACAAACATTTTCCCGCCCGAAGACGCATCGATTGATACAAGAACGAAAAAATCGGTTGAGAAATAAGCATTTTATTCCAAAATTTCGTTTTTCCATTTCCTTTGATGTTTGCCGCTTTTTGCAACTTTGACTGGTTATTACTCGCGACTCGCTCACCCGAAAAATTATTCGATTAGATTTTCAGGACCGCCTAGGCGCCCGCTTTCACCTGATATATGTGGTATTTCAAAATTTGAAAATAAATTTTTTTGAAAAATACCACTTTTTGACCCAAAATTTCGGCATAGCAGTTATGGCAAAAGTGAGTAAAAATAATATAATCATAAAATTCAAGCTGAGCTGAATCCAACGATATAAAGCTTTTGTTGCTACGAATTATATTGCGCCAGCAATGAATTTTTAAACAATATCCCTTATTTCAGCTGGTTTTGCTAGTTTACACTGCTTCATTCAAATCACGGCGGCAACATCAAAGAGAGCCAAAAACCAGCTGAAATAAGGGATATTGTTTAAAAATTCATTGCTGGCGCAATATAACTCGTAGCAACAAAAGCTTTATATCATTGGATTCAGCTCAGCTTGAATTTTATGATTATGTTATTTTTACTCACTTTTGCCAGAATTGCTATGCCGAAATTTTGGGTCAAAAAGTGGTATTTTTCAAAAAATCTATTTTCAAATTTTGAAATACCACACATATTATGTGAAAGCGGGCGCCTAGGCGGTCCTGAAAATCTAATCGAAAAATTTTTCGGGTGAGCGAGTCGCGAGTAATAACCAGTCAAAGTTGCAAAAAGCGGCAAACATCAAAGGAAATGGAAAAACGAAATTTTGGAATAAAATGCTTATTTCTCAACCGATTTTTTTCGTTCTTGTGTCAATCGATGCGTCTTCGGACGGGAAAATTTTTGTGAAAGAATGAGCTGAATAGTTTGCACGGTCCGAAAAAATTCCCCGAAAAACCGATATTTTAAAATTTTTGAAATTTTAAAAAATTTTAAATTTTATAAAAATGTTTGTCTCGCTGCAAGAATTCCGAAAATATATGGTTTTATGGGGTTACGACGTATATTGAGTTCACTGGAGGCCTTACAGATTTTGTACACACATTTTTGTGTCAGACTTTAACCTAACTAATTCGTATAACTAGCTACAGTTGCGTGAGAGTGCGTTATATTTCGGGAATGGCCTAGGAATGGCCATTCCCACGTGATCACCCGTGTGCGTTTGTTTGTCTTGGTGTGCGCAAAAGCCAACGGGGACAATAATTGCTGTTCAAGCAATTATTACAAAACTATGTTAAGGACAGCTTTAATTAACGGGAAGCCGGTATTCCCCAGTTAACGCCTTAATAATTAATAAAATGAAATAACATTTAAGAATTGAATTTTCTGTTTTAGAGAGTATTAGAAAACCTCAAGTTTTATCCGGCAATGGTGGAGAACAGTACACAGTTACAACAGTGGCTTTTGAGTTGTGATGAAAAACATGGCCGGCAACTCTAGTAGCCGGCTGTGGGGTTAAAGGGGGGCCTAACCTGAAAAACCTACTCCCGGGGAGTGGCCTAACTCCCCTTCCTCAAGGCGGGTAGGTGAGGGTCCTCCCTTAAGACTAACTACCCAATTTTATGTCGATTTTTGGGTGTAAAAGTAGGGTTTGTAACGAAAACCGGAGGGCTTATAAAAGGTAAAATGACGAGTTTTAAAGTGGGTTTGTAAACAGAAATAGACCCACGATGGCTTAGTTGTGAAATGGGCCAAAAGAGGCCTTTTGGGAAAAATACATAAAATGAAGAAAATGACGATATTAAAACCTTTTTTGATGAGAGTGATTTGCGAGGTTCGACTGCTCGCAAATCACCGGGGAAGGGGTATGAAGAGACGAAAAAGGAATTACAAACAATACCCCAGAGGGTGGGGCGAAAGGCCCACACCCTCACAATTACAACTACAAAAATAATGGGCACAAGGCCCGAAAGATGCAGGAAAAGTGGTCTTCCGGGGTCTGAAGACCCCGGGTAAATCGTGAGAGCGAGGGGACCCGGGGACCGCCTTTCAGGCATAAGGGTCCCCGGGTCAGAAGCAGTGCTCCCCGTGAGCCGTCCGCAGACATATGGGCTCACGGGGGCGGCCAGAAACGTGAGTGCCTGGCTGGCAGAACCTGAAATGGAAAACCCTAGGGGAAAGGGAGGAAGGAGGGAGATGCTAAGTTCAGGCCTCCGTATAATTGGCACAGAACACATCTCCCCCGGAGACATACGGACAAAGTGGGGAATAATAATAAAGCTAATATTTCTAAGGGGAGAGAGAGACCGACCTCACTCCCCGACTGCCAGCCAAGCACTGACTGCAAACTGCTAATTGCAGTCGAGACCCCGTCAGGGGGCTGGCCTTAAGCTTGCTAGCTTCTGATTAGGTGTTTTTTGGTGATCACGCTTTGCTATTGGGCTACCGAGTCGTGACCTACGGTAGCCCATAGGCGCGTCTGGCGGCTGGAGGACCCCCAAATTAATGGGAACAGATGACCCCTAAATCAGACCGAAAGGCGGCCAAAGGCCGGATTTTAAGTATCAAGTTTTAGGGGTCTCTGCTGGGGCCCATAAATCTGGAGTAAACAGAAACTCCAATATTTCTTGAAACTTGGTCCTCCAGCGGCCAACACAAAAGGGCTCCCTTTGCTTAGTAGAAAGCAAAGGGGCCTCACCTGTTTGGTCCGTCAAGGACCCAAAAGAAAGTAAAAGACGAAAACAAATTACGTAAGAACTAGGTACCTAAGTTAAAATAAAGAATATAAATTACCTAGAACTACCTAGAGTTATAAGTTACCTAAGTACCTATTACTATTGTATATAATTGTATATATGTGTACATTTGTGTTACCTATATTTGTACTGAGTAGTGCAAAGGCTGGATTCAGCCTTTTAAGGGTGGGAGGTCAGCGGTGACCCTTATAAGGTCACTATTATGTCACTTACGTGAATGAATGCATGAATGGCATTCGTTCACGTAAGGTCTGGGAGCTTTCCACGCTCTCCAGACAAACAGACGGGCGGCCAAAGATAAAAGGCTGACCCGTAAAAGGAAGAAGAAAAGGGGGAGGAGTTGAAAACTCCCTAACTAATGGAATTAAAATAGTACGTGAGAATTTAAAATGTGTAATTTAACTTGTACTTTTTGTTGTTTCAGGGATTACAGAAGGAGAAATTCTGGTAGTGTGTAAATGTTCTTATGTGTTGTGTAAATGTACTAATAAAATGGATAATAGTGTGTTTTCTTGCTTTTTAAGGGGATTTATGCCAAAATTGGCCATGATGCAACGCTGACGAAGGAGGGACAAGGTGGGGAGGTTAAAGGGGGTCTCAATTACGACCGCCCTTGCACAAGACTGACGTAATAGGGGCTCATGTAATTGTGGAAGGCCTCAATACGGCCGTCCCACACACGTACCAAAGGGCAAAAAGGTCAAAGGTTCGAATCCATGAACTAAGAGTTGAGGTAACCTAGTTAATTATGCATATTTTAAACGATTCTAACACTTATTAAGTTCACTAATTAGTGTAGTTCAAGGGCCTCAATACGGCCGCAGGAACACAGTTAATATACCTTAGTTAAGCCCTGTTAATTAATTGAATTGTTGAATTTTAAGGCAATTCTGGCAGTTCTGACAGACACATAATACAGGTACAGGTCATAATCGACAGTTGCAGATATTAATCCTTTTTATATACAATTACCTGGCATAGATAACTGGGCTGACCATGAGATCTTCAAGAGAACCGACTAATAACTCACTGAAATCTAGATTTTAGCTAGTTTCCCTAGTAAGGCCTTAGTTTGTCTTTAGTTAGGCCCTTTTTGTCTCTAACTTTAATAACCTATTCCTGGTTGCTAGGTGAGGCTGTAAGGTCGCAAAACACCTTTTTACTGAATAAAACAACAATTACAGTGATAAAAACAGTAATTTCATTACAGATTGAGTTAACTTTAACTCTTTTACCTCTTTTAACTCGTTGCTCGAAAAGGCCCTAAGACGTTTTAACCACTGCCAATGACTTACGCAGAAACTAAATTCCAGCGATAGTTTCTGTTTATTTCCCAATTCAAATCAACAATTTGTCAAAGGATATAGATTAAAGACTTTGTTTAAATATAGGCCAAAATATTAGTGAAAGTTGTTATGTTACAAAAACAATACAATGATTTACACTTCGTCCCATTCGCAAGAGTGAATCGACAAAGCATGATTGCAGATCATTCTGATATAGTCCGAAGATATTCACCGGAGAGTTTGTAAGTACAGCTAAAGTTGAATGTCAGTAAAAGGAAATGAAAGTTAGGATAGAAATTCTAGATATAAATTATTAAGTCATTCTTGGTTAGCAATTAATGAAAGCAGGAGGGAGTGGTTGACTTGAAACTATTTTTGTTACATATTCAAGTTTGCAAAGGTTGCTTATAGCAATCATTTTTCAATAAATCAAGTTTAAGCTTTCGCAGTTTTGCAAGGACAAGCAAACGTTTACCTTTATTGTCGTCCTTAACAAAGGCCTGACATTACCTTGAAGCAACTTGCTTACGAAATAGTCTTGAACCGTGCATTAAATGAAACAATAAACTGCGTGAAATTTTCTTTCCCAAGAAAGGAAAATGTACCGTACACCAGCCAGAGGTTCTATGTTTTGGAGCTTTTAGTGGTGTTAAAAACCTACTTTCCTAGCTGTAAACCACCCTAAATTTCTCACTTTAGTTCAACAATTGATCAGTCTAACTTGGCTTTTAAAGTATGACTCATAAACAGCAACCATTAGCTATCTAGTGCTAATTAATCAGTTAGAGTATTGTTCCATTTACGGTACGGTCGGACCGATTGCCCAATTTATCTATTTCGCCATTTATATTATTTTGTCTTATTAAAGCCGTCGTAGGTTCTAATGAATCATGATCGTTTTCTACTTTCACTAGAGACGGTTTAGTTAGGGTTTATTTCTAGTTACAACTTTAGTAGGACTTTATTAGAACCTGCTTTCGTTTCGCCAACTAAGGCCGTTTAGCCACCGCACAGTAAAACGGTAGTTAACAGGTGTACTGCAATGTTTCAAGCTGCATTGGATCACTGTGACAAGTATACTTTATAGCACGGCTCTGCGTGCATTCAGAAATTTATACGCACGCCGTGCGGGAAGCTCCGAATGTGTGGCACGAGTGTGGGGCGAATAGTCATATACGTAGTGAGGAAACTATCATGTTCTGCTCAAATACTTTCGAAAATTGTGCTAGCGGCATGTTCCTAATTTGGAACAACCTCCGAACAACCTGCGAACTAGGTCTTCAAAATCAGTTTGGATGTCATCAAAAAGATTGTTGGATGGCAGGATAAGCTGTAAATCCACCTTTTGTTATACACCAAGTGCGAGGTAAATACAACAATACGTCAAGAGGATGCTGCCATTGCTTCTGGTAGTTTGAAAACTCTGACCTCTGACAATAGCTTCACTGAACGTCCAAAAACTTCTTCATTAAACGGGCTACAGGTTTTCATTTCGGCTTATCTCAAAACTTCAACTAAGTACAAAACACAAAGTTTTCATTTTAAAGGCGCTGGTTTCTGCGAAAGTAAAGTGAAAGAAAGGCTAAGCCTTAAGGTCTAATGCTAATAATGAGTTTACTAATAATAAAAAGGTATGTGTTAAGCCCCACTTGGTACCAGACATGTGCAGGAGGGGAAGTTTGGGGGGGGGGGGGTGAACCGGCGACCGACGGCCGCCGGTAAACCGGATTTTTCTGGTTTTCTGCCCAAAAAACCGGAAAAATCCGGATTCTGCGGGGGTGTGAAACCCCCCCCACCACCCCGCACATGTATGCTTGGTACCATAATCGACACTTGTATCAGCAGAGGAACACTCGATACAGACCACATTCATATTATACATGCTTTATTAATTCAAGCTACATAATTTCTGTAATCCGCATAATCTGGCATTCACGTCCTTTAACCGTTCAAATTCGAATTATTCGAACGATTGGAATTATTCGAATTCAAATTATTCGAACCGTTCGAATTATTAGAGCCTGAATTATTCGAGCCATTGGAATTATTTGATCTGGAATTATTTGCATTTGAGCGTCGTCTTCTTCCAAGACCACCAGTAGGAATTCCTCCTGGTAATTTGAACCCAATTGCCAGAAATTTAGCTGCATTTGGATAAGTTCCATCCGGTTTGCGTTTGCGGGGATCACAATCAGTCTCATACAGGGCATTCAGTCCTTCGCCCTCCACACAAGTCTCTGTGCCGCCACCAGGACTAAAAAAATGAATAATATTTACTTTGGTTGTATTCCTTTTTTTAATGCACATAATCCTAATTTGTTTGATTCAACGTTCAATGAAGTAACCTGTCGTCAGCAACTGAAACATTATATAACAAAGTCAATAATAAATTTGGTCGTTTTTTTACCGTGAGCAACACCTCCAGCCTCCTTTCGTTGCCGTCATTCCTTTATGTAGACATGC
Source organism: Trissonchulus latispiculum (assembly GCA_030248195.1). Lineage (NCBI taxonomy): Eukaryota > Metazoa > Nematoda > Enoplea > Enoplida > Ironidae > Trissonchulus > Trissonchulus latispiculum. The sequence continues at coordinate 81,010 of JASAND010011161.1, forward strand.
CCTGTTAGTTCCCGCACCACAACCCTGCAAAATCAAAAAGTATTTACTGTTAGCTTATATATTACAATGATTTGTTCAGTAAGAACGAGCTTTCATAATTGTCTGTTGTCAATCAGGTTTGCCGTTAAGTTTATGCTATCAGCTATGGGACAACAGATATTGTCAAAGACAAATCAATGGTTCATTTAGACAAAATACATTATAATAGAATGAAATCAGATATTCAACTTAAAACTATAGAGAAGTTTATCCCGAAGAAGCACAGTGTTAATTGGAAATTGTTTGTGAAACTTAATTTGCATAATCCCCCCAAGCTAATTTGCATTCGGTTTTTGATATAAGAGAGGCTACGCAGTATTAAGATGCACAATTTGAACGTCTCCAGGATTTGTAGTCTCTCATTCATTTTTTACCATTTTTCGGCAGTGACAAGATCCCACCTTCTTCCAACTGTTCTTTGCTTTTAGTCTTGTTCTAGCCCTAATGCGCATGACGCATGACGCATGACGTCTCTTCTGCCCGCGTTAGCTTCTAGCTTCTTCGGTGTCAAACAATTTAGTGCAGTTCCTTTTCTAGGCCAAAGCTGAGACTACTTCTGCTACAGTTACCAGCACGCACTAGCTGGTTTTACAGCTTGGGCGCTCCGCCATGGCTTAGCCTGGTTGACTGCCAAACCGTCTACGGTCGTTGGCTACCTTCACTCTCTTTCTGTACAACAGCTGTCTCCGTCTTCCACCAAACTTGCTTGGAGTGCCGTCATGTGGACTCACAGACAACTCTGGTTTTCGAAGCAGCGCTTCGAGTCACCGCTCGACCAAGAATTGCTAGGCTTTTTGTGAAGTAAAAATGGAAGCTATTTTGTAATAAAATGCAAAAATAACAGAGGTTACTCCAAACCGAGGACATTATTTTTAGTCTTACAAGGGCTTTTTTTTAATTAACGGTTACTTAATTCTAAGGTTTGTTACAGCTGAAGCCTTTGACCGCACTGGTTCAAGAATTAACCCTTACCGACTGCACAATAGGCAGGAGTGCTGAAGTAGCTGCTAAAACGAGAGTAGGAACCATGGCAATGTTAAATTACTAGCAATGAGGGTATGACTCGAAAAGCAGGGACTTAAATAGAAATTCGAATACATCTAGCATTACTGATCCGATAATAGGATTGTCATCTGTGGCAGCTCAGATTCCAAAATTTGAGTAACGATTTTATGCTGTATCTGAGAATGTACGTGGGGGCTCAAGAGTTAATACAGTTTTGGTGCAGTCGTCATGAGCTAATTTACATTTTCTGTTCAGCTAAAACTTTTCTATTAATGCTGAAACGCAGTTTTCGTAGTCTAACAGTTCCGGTAGCTAAGTAATTCCTTATAATATCAAATTTACTGGCCTACAAAATCGATTCCCCTCCAACCCAAACTCATGCCAGTTTAACTTATTTCTGCATAAATCTAACATTAATCTGCTTATGTATTTATGCTCTTGCCTAGTTGACTGAACATCTCGTAGTGTAATAATCAATCACTCTATTTGATGCAGAATGGGTCAACAAGCATAAGCAGGATTAGAATATGTTTTTCCTGCTGCGCCTCAGTGCCCCTTAGGTCTGCTCAGTCCTCCGTTTTGCACGCAGACTCCATGCAGAACATAGGTTTTTACATAAATGCACATCTTCTGTGCTTTATGACAAGAAATATATGATTTGTACGCAGAAAGTTTGGAGAAAGTGTTTGCAATTTGCACGCATAAATTACGTATATGTGTTAAGCCTGTCCTTAAAGTTATTTTCTTACTAATTAAAGCCCCGAAATCATCTGCTCTTAAGTTCAAAATGTTTTGTTTCTTTCCAACCGACTGCAAGCTAAAAGAAGCTTGGCTTTTAACTATAAGAAGGACTGTTGAATGGGAGATAACATCTTAGGCCAAACACATGATTTGACCATGACTTTTGCAGTAGTTCCTGTTCATCATGCATAGTCAGATTTCACAGGTTTACATGATTTGGTCTATCTTACTCAAAGGTTCCTCTCAGATATTTTATTATTAGTCAGATTTCTAAAGTAATATACCATTTTCAGAAAATATTGCTTGTTTGTCAGTTAACTTCAACATTTGTTTTAATGGTGGCGTTTCAACAGTGATAGAACATGAGAAGTAATAAACATCTAGCTTTTTCATGCCCGAGTTAGTAGTTCGAAATTAGAAAATAAGGTTCTAAGTCTTAGTGAATTTCCAATTAGCCTTAGCGATTAGTCAAAGGGCGGCAAAAGACTACCCCATTACTGCAGTTTCTTACCTAACAGTTCTTGACAATTGACTTTACTTCCATTTTTAATTCTCCCAGCTTTAGAGTGTAACGGGACGTTATGTCGATTTGAATTATTTTTGGAAGTTTGTCTCGTTTGTCTTGCTGTTTACAAAATGTTTATGAAAGTCTAATGTATTTAGGAATGCCACGCAATCATAATAAAATATGATATGAAAACGTTATGTACTGAGGCATTAAAGCCATAACTCTAAATAGGAAATCGTCAATTAGCGCGCTAAGCATTCTATGCCTGCAGCATTGATGTTGTTTTCTTCAAATTTGATCCGGCAACAGACATGAGAGCAGGGCAGCGTCGGTCCAGACCTGCTTTTCAACGAGGGCCTGGTCAGAACTGGCCTAGGAAGTAAAAACTGGTAAGATTGGGGTCGGGCTTCTCAGTTCCCAGCAGAAAAAATCAGGCCCGGGCCTTTCCTACTAGAACCTGCTCGTGACCTATTTTAAATACCAATCTGTTCCTCAGATACACTTCACAATTTTAATAATTGTTCTTTGCCTTCCCAAATTCAGGCTTCTTTGCTTTCTTTGCACTAAATGGAGTTTCAGCTACAAATGCGTGGCTGGTTCTGTATATAGGTCTGCTTTAAAGTCACAAAATGCAACCTTATGTAACTATTTGTGTAGTCACGAATACATGAAACCATTTCGGTAAGTCAACCTCGGCAAGCATAGGCCAACAAAATTGAGGGCTAATTTAGGTTTGCAACTAATTGTCTTGATAAGGATGCTGAAAATGAGTTTTTGTGCCCGAATTGTGTAAACTAAGTCTATAAACTATTTAAACAGCAAAGCTGACAGCCTCCGCGCAGTCTTTGCCTGTCAGCAGTCTAAGCAGTTTCAGATTTTTTTAGCACCAGTGTTGCTTAGGAGCTAGAGGCCTTCACTCAGGCCCGTAAGCCCGGCCCGGCCCGGCCCGCGGGCCGGGCCGGGCCTAAGGTGGAACGGGCCGGGCCGGGCCGAGGTAGGAAAAATTTGGGTGCGGGCCGGGCCGGGCCGGGCCCAGTACTGGAGCGGGCCGGGCTTCGGGCCGGGCCTGGTGTTTTCAGTTAAAAGTTTTGTCTTGTTTTCAATTTTGTCAATTTTTTAAAAATTCTATTAGTTTCTAAAATAAATTTTCTATAGTCAGTGGAATTATATTTCGATTTTTCTTGAATTTCGTAGCTTTTTAGCGTCTTTGCAGCTTGACACTTTGCACTTTGGCCTTCGTACTGCGGGACTTAGTGTACTTGTGTTTATATCCTATCTCTAAATTGTACATTATCATCCTAAATGCTGTTTTATTTACTTTAATATTTTGTATGTATGCTTTCTTCCTAATTTATAGTATATTTCGTGCTTTCGTTGAATCGACGAACGGAGCAGTGACCTGTTCCCTATTAAGCACAAAGAACCGAATAGAGGACTGCACATACTTGATAAAAATATGAGCCTGAGAAATCGCTTAAAATGGTTAAACACGAATAAGTTCCGAAAAACGAAAAATTTTTTGTTTTGAGCAACGGCAAAAAATTAGTAAAACGGGCCCGGGCCGTGCCGGGCCTAACTTTTCACCTTACGGGCCGGGCCGGGCCCGGCCTAAGTTGGAGCGGGCCGGGCCGGGCCGGGCCTGGCCGAGGTCCAAAATTTTTGAAACGGGCCGGGCCGGGCCGGACCGGGCCGAGCAGAAATTTTAACGGGTCGGGCCGGGCCGGGCCTGAAAATTCAGGCCCGTGAAGGTCTCTATTAGGAGCTACACACGGGTGCATTAGGGAATTAGGTAGGTTGCACTTGACAGGCGAATCCTGAAATAACAATAAAATGTGTGCCTTTCCCTATAATTTGGAACGAAGTATGTAAGACCGTAGGTTCATTGCTGAACCAAATACTGTGCTTGTGCTACGTTATCATGTTGTATGCTAAGGGAAGGGAAGCTAGCCTGCTGAGAAATCAGAAACGTTTACTTAGGTATTTCAGAAAATAATTTCAATTCGATATCGGAAGAAACGCTAATGGAAAGTCAAGTAAAATTGCAAAGAAAACTTAAGCCTTTCCGAGCTTCGAACAGAGACAAGTTTTCCTTTGGGACCTATATTTTTATTTTATATGCGAAAACAGAAGCAATTGTTCTGACCAACCGTCGGAAAGGCTTGCTTGCTAAGTTAACTACCATTGCTATGATAATCGTTACTTATTAACATTTATTGTCTACGTTAGCACATGTCATATGCTGCTAATATTTTACGTTTTGCATAATAGACATATACATTTAAAAACTTAGTTTATTTATATATTAGATTTATATATTGACGATATGATATTTATATAGTTTTGTGTGACATTCAGCTGTTAAGCAGACCAATTGATACCTTGCTGTAATTCCTATATTAAATTTAGAAAAATTTACATGTTTGCCAGGTTGGCTTTATTGAATCGAATTAGTAGTAGAGGAAACTTTTCAAATTACAAACAAAGGTTTTCAAATTTCAAGCAAGCAGATGTCAAGCACTCATATAATACATATATTATATGTATTATATACAAATATAATAAAATATAATAAAAACAAATATTGTTATAATAAATAAAATATAATAAAAGAACTGAAACACGTTACTCATTCTTTTCTCTGATAAGCCACAGCAAGCACATAAATTAAATATGTTGCAAATTTAAATAAGTTAAAAACAATCAAAAATTTGACACACCGCCACACTAAAGAGAAACGTGTGCTACGTACGCCAAGAAATATCTGTATGCACAACGGAAAATACATAATAAAGTGTGTTATATACATTCGGACAGCATGACAGAGCCGCCGGGGCCGCCGGGGCCGTATAACGGGCCCGGGCCTACGGCCCCAGCACAACCCTAATTGTTACCAATAATAATTTGTCCTAATCTCTGTTATGTATTTTAATTCAGGTTCGTTCTATTTGGCCGGTTCTTGGATAGGGCATAAAATTTCTGCCGCAGAATGTTATGTTGATCTCCCAAGTTATAGGAAGTCAAAATGTGTGTTGACAGGCTGAACCAAAATGTGTTTTTATTTTAGTGCAGTTAGTGTTTCTGATGTACACAAGATTATGATACTCAAGACGGTGTTACTAATGTACCGTCGAATAAAAGTAGAGATGAGGAATTTTAGTATTTTGATAAAAAATAGAGAAATCACTAAAGCCAGGCAAATGCGACATCTCTCTAATTATGGGCTCAATCGCAAGGCAGGTGTTGGTAAAAGAAACATTGCTTCTCCCCATCAGTCATATCTAGTATGACTCTCGCTATGTCGCCTGGATGCTGTCCACACAAGGGGAAGTTGGAGAGAGAGCCTATCTTGGCTTTTCCGGGGTTGTCTGCCTCCATTAAGAGATCATTGGTGGACTATTACACGGAGGGACTTTCAGACAGTGTTAAAATGCCTATTTTCAGACGATTCAGACGACTTTCAGACGGCTGCTGTGGACACATGTCTGAACCATTTGGGACATGTAATAGCTCATTTTGACGAGCTCGATCTGGTCTTTCCAGCGCACCCAAAACTGACAAAATTGGTTCACACCATCGACTCTAGAGGCCTCCGAAAAACACGTCTGAAAAAATTTTTCAGACCAGTTTCGCACCGTCTGAGTGTCTGAAAATTCAGAATTTCAGACGTCTGAATG
>JASAND010011162.1:0-15239 GCA_030248195.1 Trissonchulus latispiculum
CCTATTCTAGGTAGTGCGCTGACGCGCACTACCTGATATCTGGGTTTATTTTTACGGGGGGGGGGGGCGGGGGGCGCCTCCCACAAAACTGGGTTCTCCCCCCCACTCGAGCACCTCCCCCCCACTCGTTCCCCCCCCACTTTTTTGGGCTTCCCCCCCCACTCACTCTTGGGTGCCCAGAAAATGCCAACTTTTTAGGGTTTTTGGTCAAAATTTTCAAAAATTTTGCGGCTTCGCCGGAATTTTTTCGTCAAAGATCGTGTTTTTGGTGCTAAAAACACAATTTTTGAGCACTTTTAAGCTTAGTTATAGCAGTATATGTAGAAAACAGGCTTTTTATACGGTATTTTTGGCATTTTTTGCCCATTTTATTCCCCCCACTTTTCTTTGACCTCCCCCCCACTATGCGGTGGGGGCTCCCCACTTTTTTTCGCCTAAAGTAAACCCAGTGATATAGCGAGAAATTTCGATTTTTCATTTTCCGAATTTTCGCCATTTTTGACGGGCCACTGTGGTCGTTAGGGAAGTGATAGAGACACGCAACCTGGACCGTTAGTTAGTTCAATATATGTATATAATTTCTAAATATAAAAAGAAATCAGCTCCAGCTCGTAACGTTCGACCTGAGCGACGACCACAAAAATGGTCACTTTTCGCTATGAGCCGACTTTGCGGCGCCACTGCGGCGTTGTGGCGCAGCTGCGGCGCAAAAAAGTTGCGATTCTTAAATTCTTTAGAGGATACTACTAGACCCTATAGCCCTTTAGGTTGGCCCACCGCTGCAGTTCACGTGAAAGCGGCGAACATTATGTACAATACAACCATCAAATAGGAGAAACCGGAAAAAAAACATCGCCGCCATAACCCGTCCGGGGTGCAACTTTTTAACGGTAAGTGATACGGGGCTGAAACTTCACAGATATACTAAACTCGATGTGCTCTACAATTTGCGCATGAAATCTGCGCAGGATCTGCGCAGGATTTTGCGCAGCTTCTGCGCAGCTTATTTTACACTGTCTCCAGCCACTTTTCACACATATTATAGAGGTCGCTGCCGCGACCCCTATGATATATCGAGGGTATTATGGCAAAACCGCGTAAGCCACAATTTCATCTTTTCGAGAAAAACAGTTTGAGGAAAAATCACGTAACTAAATTATATCACCATTCCTTTGCATCAGGCAAAATCACGTAAGTCGTCTACATGGGAGTACGTAGCCTTTTCTTTGTAATTATTTAAAAAATTTCTCGTAAGGCGTATATATATACAAGTAACAAAAATGCTCCGCACAAAAGGGGATAATATGTGTGTTGGGCCTATGTCTATCTTTAAATTCCGGTTGAGAAAGTAAAGGCATAAATCCGACACAGCAACTTTTGGTGGATGGTTCCATGGCGAAAGTTCTTCTGTTCGCTTCGGGTTTTCATTTGACACCAAATTTGACCACTTTTGAAAAATTTTATTTTTGACCCAAAATCGCTAAGACCCCACCCCACCCCACCACAGCACTCTACAGCCACTTTGGGTGTGCAGTTCTATGGCAAAAGTTGCTCAGCTCACTTAGGGCTTTCATTTGATATCAAATTTTACCACTTTTGAAAAATTTTATTTTTGACCCAAAATCGCTTAAGTCCCCACCCCACCCCACCACAGCACTCTACAGCCACTTTGGGTACGCAGTTCTATGACAAAAGTTGCTCAGCTCACTTAGGGCTTTCATTTGATGACAAATTTTACCACTTTTGAAAAATTTTCTTTTTGACCCAAAATCGCCTAAGTCCCCACCCTACCCCACCACAGCACTCTACAGCCACTTTGGGTATGCAGTTCTATGACAAAAGTTGCTCAGCTCACTTAGGGCTTTCATTTGATACCAAATTTGACCACTTTTGAGGAACTTTATTTTCGACCATTTGACCCTCCCACCCGACTGACCCTTCAAACGGCAAAGTAGAACCAGCCCAGCAAAATAGGTACGTCGGACGGCAAAACCAATACCGGGAATGAGCTGGGCACACCAGAAAACCCCTATAGACAAAGTTTTGAGAGGCCAGGTAGAGCCTACTATGGACCTCCAGGAAGCGGTTTCCAACTTGACCCTTCAGATGGCAAAGTAGAACCAGCCCAGCAATATAGACACGTCGGACGGCAAAAAGGATACCGGGAATGAGCTGGGCACACTAGAAAACCCCTATAGACAAAGTTTTGAGAGGCCAGGTAGAACCTACTATGGACCTCCAGGAAGCGGTTTCCGACTTGACCCTCCCGACGGCAAAGTGGAACCAGCCCAGCAAGATGGGTGGGTCTGACGGTAAAACTGACTGCGGGAATCGATTCTCCGTGCCAGAAAACCATTGTAGGGAAGATTTGAGCTTTTAAAGTTAAATAGATAGCGAGAAATTTCGATTTTTCATTTTTCGAATTGTCGCCATATTTGACGGGCCACTGTGGTCGCTAGCGAAGTGATAGAGAAACGCAACCTGGACCGTTAGTTAGTTCAATATATGTAATTTCTGAATATAAAAAGAAATCAGCTCCAGCTCGTAAAGTTCGACCTGAGCGACGACCACAAAAATGGTCACTTTTCGCTATGAGCCGACTTTGCGGCGCCACTGCGGCGCTGTGGCGCAGCTGCGGCGCAAAAAAAGTTGTGATTCTTAAATTCTTTAGAGGGTACTACTAGACCCCATAGCCCTTTAGGTTGGCCCACCGCTGCAGATCACGTGAAAGCGGCGAACATTATGTACAATACAACCATCAAATAGGAGAAACCGGAAAAAAACATCGCCGCCATAACCGGTCCGGGGCGCAACTTTTTAACGGTAAGTGATACGGGGCTGAAACTTCACAGACATACTAAACTCGATGTGCTCTACAATTTGCGCATGAAATCTGCGCAGGATCTGAGCAGGATTTTGCGCAGCTTCTGCGCAGCTTATTTTACACTGTCTCCAGCCACTTTTCACACATATTATAGCCCCTATGATACTGGGTATTTTTAATTTTCAGTCTCTCACATTATTATATAGCAATCGCCCCCTACTACACGTACGAGAGACATTACTCACCATTTTCCTGATGCGTAAATGTGAATTATACCAAGCAAGGCAATATATGACAGGAACAAATGGGTTTAGACGACCGAAGCTAGAAAAAATATGTGTACGTATGTATGTATATGAGCATGATGCGACTTTTCCTTCAGCTGGTTATTTTTACTGGGGGGCCCCCCACTCGGCAACCCCCCCCCCCCCCATTCGAGGCCCCCCCATAAAAGCCCCCCTTAAATTTTGACCTCCCCCCCATAACCCAAAAAATTGCCAGATTTCACCATTTTTACCCTAAATTTTCAAAAATTTTTCCGGCTGCGCCGGAATTTTAACGAAATTTTCGATATTTTAGCGTAAAGAACACCTAAAATTAGTCATTTTTTAGCGATTTTTGGCAATTTTTACACAAAAACACGTAAAAATTTGCAACATGTTTTCCAAACAAATGCCCCCCCACTTTTGGTAAGCCCCCCCCCCATCGATTGGGGGGGGCAACTTTGAGCCCCCCATAAATTTTGGCCTGAAAATAAGCCAGTTCAGGGGGGGTGAGAGCGGCCACCCCGGAAACCGGTCCCCTAGTCCCCCGAATTGGATTGTCCCCAAAGATTCAGGCCTTCCCCGCAGAACCCAAAACTGCACGGAAAAATAGGATTTTTAGCTATTCTAACTAGACATGCACCGGGCCGCCAAAACCTGGGCCAGCTCTCGAGACCCCGGTCTGGACCGAGGCCGGGGCCTAATCACAGCACCAGGGCCTTAAAGCAGAAAACGAAAACGTTTACTCGAGGCGTTATAGACGGAAAACAGTATATATATATATATATATATATATATATATATATATATATATATATATATATATAGCGCGGCGGGAAAAAAACCCAAATTTTCGAATTTTGGCTGTAACTTTTTTATTAAGCGACAAATCGAAAATCTAACGATCAGTACCATGAGGCCTTGCGAAGAGCTTCAAAATGAGCTATAAAACGTCTCTCTAGCGCTTACCGTTGGCGAGAAATTTTCGACCAAACCGATGGGAAAAAAAACCCAATGCGGGAAAAAACCCATGGGCGGGAAAAAAAACCCAGCCGAATTTTTTGCTGCAAGCACGCCAGAACGGTTTTGACTATACCATTCGAAAGAGCGGGTCATTTTTAGTACATCTGAATCATAAAATACCAATATTTTTGCAAAAAATCATGTCAAATTGACTTTTCAAAATTTCGTATGTTTAACACGTAAACATAGGCAAATTTTGGAAATTTTTGAAATTTGCTTAATTTCTGCAGTTTAAGCATCCTATCACATAGAAAACGTGTTTTTATTGCATTTAAAGCCAAACCCGACCTATTTTAGTGAAAAATTTAGCGGTTTTTGGCGAAATTTGAAAATTTGGCTTGAAATGGCACCATCTCAGATTTTGGCCACCTGGACCTCACATGGAAGGTCGAACCTAGGTAAACTCTATACCAAATTAATCAGAGGCTCTACTGAGCTAAGAAATGCATGAATTTTTTCCTTTGCTGCTAATGGTTAGAAAAGATTTCATTTTGAAATTTGGGTTTTTTTTCCCGCACATGGGTTTTTTTCCCCGCCGAGTCTAGGTCACCCCCAGGTCGCACCACAGGCACTAGAGCCAAATTGAATACACCATCGTGAAGTTCGAGACATATCCTCTGTGAAACTGTAATCCGTTTTTGGGCTAAGTCTTTCCAGTAGTTCAGGGTGACCCCCCAAAGTTGACCCTGCCTGACCCCATGTTGGGACCAAAAATTCCAAAATTTTCAAAGTCCCAAAAAATTTGCTGAGAAGCAGTGGGAGCTACAATAATACACCCTCTAGGGTAGTTTTGGACGCTCTTTAAGATAGGCTATTAAAATCCGATCTAGCTCATATGGGTGACTCACACTGGCGATGGGTTTTTTTTCCCGCATATCGGTTAGGGTTTTTTTCCCGCCGCGCTATATATATAGCTCAGTTTCTAAAAATTTTAACAGGTCACGAAAATCTGGTACAAACAGTGTATATATATATATATATATAATGAGTCGATTTCTGGGATGCTCGCAGATAAAACGGATAACCTGAAAAAATCTATTTTCTTTGTACCATGCCAGTTGATTAGGCTTAGTAGGCATAGTAAAACCTGCAAATACTAGCTTTTTTGATGAGCGGTTAATGAGTAAGGTCCATTCTTATTAAAAGTTATTATCTAACTATATACTATGGAAAATTTTCGGATCTGCAGAAATCAAACATGAATCTGCAGAATTTCGGATCTGCAGAAAATGCCTTAAAAATAAGCAAATTTTGAATTTTTGGGGGGTCGAAAACAGTTTCCCTGGAACTTTGTGTCTGGGGGGCTAAATCTTGGCCGAGCTCCGAAATGTGATGGGGGTTATATATATACCCCCCCAGAATCCGGACCTCAGAAATTTCGAAAAATGGCCAGAAAATGCAAAATGTCCCGTAACTTTTTACGTAACCTTCATCAAACTAAGGCTTGTTATTAACGTTTTAGGCGTTTTTGCACCGTTTTAAAGGGATTTTAGGGCAAAATTTTAGAAAACATTTTCAAAAAATGACCATTTTCGGCAAATTTAGCTAACTTTTTGGGTCCATGAGTTGTTGGGGGGTTCGGGGGGGGGGGGGGGGGTAGCCAAAACTTGGGGGAGGGTAAGTCAAAAAATTTGGGGCGCACCCAAGGTGGGGCGGGGGGGCGGCCGCCCCACCCCTGTCGGTTTCGAATGTCAGAAAAATTAAGATGCAGAAAGGGGGAAAAGCAGGAAAAACAAAAATTTTTGCGCCTTCGGCGCGAATTAACCATTCTTTGTGTGTTTTGAGGTTACATATGGGGTGGGGGTAGGGTGGTTGACTTTCAATTATGTAGACGTTTCTCTTTCTGCTTATGTTTATATATATAAGTTATAATAAGTAGACATCAGCAGCCAATGTTTTCAAATAATGGTTTTTCTGCATTTTATTGTGCATAGAATATTAGCGATGGACAACGGATATATATCCGGATATATATATACCCTGATAATTTTTCTATTATCTGGATAATATCCGATTTGACAGAAATTTCTGGATATCTAGATATATATATATAGTCAGGCGGGAAAAAACCCACTCGCCAATGCGGGAAAGAAAACCCACCCCCAGTGTGGGCTTACCGGTATGAGCTGGGCTTATTCTAGTGGGGGGGGGTGGGGGCCCCTCCCATAAACACCCTTCCCCCCCAAAAATCGCCCCCCCCCAAAAAAAGTGGGTGCCCCTTTTGGTACCCTGAAAAAATCGCTGAGAAGGCCAAATTTTCAAAAATTTTCCGGCTTCGCCGGAGATTTTTAGTCGATTTTTGCCTATTTAAGCACTATTTTTGCACTAAAAACGAACTTTTTTGGCGATTACTATAAAAATAGCGCTATTTTTAGCATGTTTTTAGAAAAATTTTGAAAAATTTTCGCCCCCCCAAGAATGACTCGCCCCCCGAGGGCCCCCCCCAAGAAAAATTCCCTAGAATAAGCCCAGATGAGCTATCTAGGATTTTAATAGCCTATCTTGAAGAGCATCCAAAATAACCCTGGTGGGTGTATTATTGTCGCTCGTACTGCTTCCCAGCAAATTTTTTGGGACTTTGAAATTTTCGAAAATTTTGGTCCGTCCAAGTACCGAAATTTGGCAAACTTTGCATGGCCACCCTGAACTACTGGAAAGACTTAGACCAAAGCGGATTGTGTGTATGTGTAGGGCATCTGTTGCGCATCATAATGATATATGTCACACTGCTCTGACCCCTCCGGTGCGACCTGGGGGTGACCTGGAGTTGGCGGGAAAAACCCACATGCGGGAAAAAAACCCACTTTTCAAAATCGAAAATTTTTCTAAGCATTAGCAGGAAAGGTCAAACGAATACATACATTTGTTTAATTGAGCCTATAGATTAAATTGGTATAGGTTTTACCTGGGTTCGATCTGTTATGGGAGGTCCAGGGGGTCAAAATTGGACATGGTGTCATTTCAAGCCAAAATTTCAATTTGGCCAAAAATGCTTATTTTTGCCTTAAAATGGGTCTAGTTTGGCTCTAAATACAAGAAAAACACGTTTTCTATATATACGATAGGATGCTTAAACTGCCGAAAATAAACAATTTTAAAAAATTTCCAAAATTTGCCTATGTTTATGTGTTAAAGATACAACATTTTCAAATGACCATATGACCTCAATTTTAGTACAAAAACTAATATATTTTGATGCAGTTGTACTAAAAACAACCCGCTCTTTCATTTGGAATGGTTAGAAATGCTCCTGGCAACTTGCCAAAAATTTTTTGGGATGGGTTTTTCCCGCATATGGGTTTTTTCCCGCAGTGGGTTTTTTCCCGCCAGTTTGGGACAATTTTTCTCACTAACGGCGCACCCTAGAGAGGTGTTCTATAGCTCATAAGAAAGCTTACGACTAGGCCTAGCAGCCTGTATAGTCAGTATTTCAATATCTCAAACCAGTAAAAAGTTCTGGCCAAAAATCTGAAAATTGGGTTTTTTCCCGCTTGATTATACATACAGTCCCGGCTGAAAGTTACCCACCCTTTTGCTTGCGAGCAATTCGCGAGCAACTCGCGAAAGTTCGTAATCCTTTTTATGCAATGCTCGCGTCTGTTCGTAGTGTTTTAATACCTAAACTTATGCTTTTTCCATCAGCTACCTTATTTTCAAATTTTTTGTACAGCTTCTTCAATGCTGCTGCTTACAATATATACACGCATAAGCTTCAACAATACTGTGTAGGCTATTTACGCATGTATATACATGTATATATATTTTTGTACACGCATAGTAGACACGCAGTGCAGGTCTTTATACAGCACTACACGTGTAATGCTTATACGAAGTCAGTGTAGCACTGAAAGTTTTGCCAAAATGATCAAAAGAAGTTCAAAAAAGAAACACAAAAACCAACTGCTCGTGGAAATTTGCGAACATTTTTTGTTAGTGTTCGCGAGCAATTCGCGAATTGCTCGCGAAAAATAATGGGTTACTTTCAGCCGGGACTGTACATGTATATATATATATATATATATACAAGAACAAAAAGTGCTCCTTCGTCGCATGTAAAATACATATGAGTTCCGTAGGGAGGTTGTAAATTAAGGAAAGCAAGTTGCAACCGCTTAACATATGAGTCTGTCCTACAACGAGGCTCATATTGGCGTCACAGTGCATTCCACATTAAAGCCTCATTAAAGAACCTCAGCTTCATCCACATTACGGAAAAATGAATAGATGTTGTGGCCCAGAAGAAATGGACTGAAGTGAACTACGACTGCTCAAGCTGAACTGTACATGCAACCTGATGTTTCCTGAAACACTATGGCACACCTAATCAGGTAGTGCGCGTCAGCGCACTACCTAGAATAGGGAAATTTTGGGGTAGTGCTAATTTTTGGAAATAGTTTTTTTAATATCTCAGGGAGGAGTGGACCGATCGGGCTCAAACTCGCTGTGTGAAGAGCCTGTGGGCAGGGGTACATGCTGTGAAAATTTCAGCCGAATCGGTCGAGCCAATCTCGAGATATGAAAAATAGCCCCTTTCCCAGCTCGTGTTTTCTCTCCTCATTTTTTCCCCCCACCCTAGGGCTCGGAAGGCTTCGACCCCCTAGGAACTTTTGGTCCTTTTTTGTATAGAATCCCCCGCAATTAAGGGGAAATCAGTTTTGGAGGCTCTAGGGTCCCCCCATAGGTCTGTGTAGTCTTGGGATTTTTCGATTTTTGACCCCCCGGAAAAAAACTAAGTCCGAAAATATTTGCACTCGACCACAGAGAGCACGGCTCAAAGCCAGGTTCTCATATTGGGGTTATAGCATCGCCCCAAGGTGAAGATCTCCGGGAAACGAGATGGTGCTGTTCGGTGGTCTGTGGCGCCCTGGCCAGTGGTCACTAGTTAACGTGTAAAAGGGGGGGTCTGGGCCTACGGAGTAGGCAGCCCTATACATAAGAGCTGCTGGGCTGAGGTTTCGTATTCGAATAGGAACCCCTATATGGTGAATCTAAATGGCCCATTAGTTTCGCTGTAGGACCTATCCATGTGGCTGCGGGGCACCCTGATGGTGGTGGGCCCTACCGTGTCGCAACTCCAACTTTAACCTCATCTACAGAAATAGTTACAGTGAGCAGGTCTCTCTTATTTGGGATTTGGGGTGGGGTGCGGGAGCACTACAGCATAGGCTATAGTAGGTTTCGCCCGGACCCGTGTGGCGCCCTGGCCAGGGGTCCGGACCGTGGACCATGCCCAAAATGGCCAAAAATCGATTTTTCCAAAAGTGGCCAAGTTTGGTATCAAATGAAAGCCCTTGGTGAGGCGAACATTTTTTGTCATTGGAGGACCCCTCCAAAGTGGTCCCAGCGGCCTGTGGCGCCCTGACCAGGGTCCGGACCGGTCCAAAATGGCCAAAAATCGATTTTTCCAAAAGTGGCCAAGTTTGGTATTAAATGAAAGCCCTTGGTGAGGCGAACATTTTTTGTCATTGGAGGACCCCTCCAAAGTGGCCCCAGCGGCCTGTGGCGGCCTGACCAGGGTCCGGTCCGGTCCAAAATGGTCAAAAATCGATTTTTCCAAAAGTGGCTACGTTTGGTATCAAATGAAAGGCCTTGGTGAGGCGAACATTTTTTGTCGTTGGAGGACCCCTCCAAAGTGGCCCCAGCGGCCTGTGGCGCCCTGGCCAGGGTCCGGACTGGTCAAAAATCGATTTTTTTAAAAATTTCCAACTTTGGTATCCAATGAAAGCTCTTTTTGAGGCGAACATTTTTTCTCATTGGAGGACCCCTCCACAGTGGTCCCAGCGGCCTGTGGCGCCCTGACCAGGGTCCGTACTGGTCAACAATCGATTTTTTTAAAAAACTTCTAACTTTGGTATCAAATGAAAGCTCTTTTTGAGGCGAACATTTTTTGTCATTGGAGGACCCCTCCAAAGTGGCCCCAGCGGCCTGTGGCGCCCTGACCAGGGTCCAAAAGGGTCAAAAATCGATTTTTCCAAAAGTGGCCATGTTTGGTATCAAATGAAAGCCCTTGGTGAGGCGAACATTTTTTCTCATTGGAGGACCCCTCCAAAGTGATCCCAGTGGCCTGTGGCGCCCTGACCAGGGTCTGGACCGGTCCAAAATGGTCAAAAATCGATTTTTTAAAAAGTTTCCGACTTTGGTATCAAATGAAAGCCCTTGGTAAGGCGAACATTTTTTGTCATTGGAGGACCCCTCCAAAGTGGTCCCAGCGGCCTGTGGCGCCCTGACCAGGGTCCGGACCGGTCCAAAATGGCCAAAAATCGATTTTTCCAAAAGTGGCCAAGTTTGGTATTAAATGAAAGCCCTTGGTGAGGCGAACATTTTTTGTCATTGGAGGACCCCTCCAAAGTGGCCCCAGCGGCCTGTGGCGGCCTGACCAGGGTCCGGTCCGGTCCAAAATGGTCAAAAATCGATTTTTCCAAAAGTGGCTACGTTTGGTATCAAATGAAAGGCCTTGGTGAGGCGAACATTTTTTGTCGTTGGAGGACCCCTCCAAAGTGGCCCCAGCGGCCTGTGGCGCCCTGGCCAGGGTCCGGACTGGTCAAAAATCGATTTTTTTAAAAATTTCCAACTTTGGTATCCAATGAAAGCTCTTTTTGAGGCGAACATTTTTTCTCATTGGAGGAACCCCTCCACAGTGGTCCCAGCGGCCTGTGGCGCCCTGACCAGGGTCCGTACTGGTCAACAATCGATTTTTTTAAAAAACTTCTAACTTTGGTACTGTGTTTTTTTTTTCGTCGAAACTTTTTGCGAACTTTTACGCAGTCCTCCAAAATTTTTTGCGGAATTTCGCAAAAAATTGCGAAATACTTATGTTTTAGTATTTTAAAGATAACTAATGAATTTTAGTAATTTGGGTGTATTTAAACACATTTTTAATATTTAAAGCATGGTACTAATCAAGTTATAACTATTTTTCGAAAGTCGAAGCATGCATAAGCGTGTTTTACAAGAAGACTTAATAGTGAAGAGATACGGGGGTCTGGGGGCGGAGCCCCCAGAAGCTGAGAAAATTTTGTAAAACCGAGGAAAATCCTTAGTGGAAATTCTCAAAAGTTTAGTTTTGACTGTCAGTAAAATCCTAAGATATAAGCAAACTGCTAATAGGTTAATAATAGTTTAAAATTATAGTATATTATGGTTTCAAGGCTAAAAGTATTTCATTGAATAGCTGTCACTAGGCATTCTAACTCTCAGCTAAGATTGAAAGGTGTCTACGTATATTGAAATACGCGCCGAAGGCGCGAAATTTTTTGAAAAATTTCTTCAAAAAGTATCAGAAATACGTTTATTTTTCATCTGAGACAACTGAAAATGTCTACTCAAAGACAAAATTTTTTGCGGAACTTTACGCAGAGCTCCGAAAAAAGTTGCGGAATTTTCAAAAAAAGTGCGGAATTTCGCAGTTTTTTTCGCAAAAAAAAAACACAGCTTTGGTATCAAATGAAAGCTCTTTTTGAGGCGAACATTTTTTCTCATTGGAGAACCCCTCCAAAGTGGTCCCAGCGGCCTGTGGCGCCCTGACCAGGGTCCAAAAGGGTCAAAAATCGATTTTTCCAAAAGTGGCCATGTTTGGTATCAAATGAAAGCCCTTGGTGAGGCGAACATTTTTTCTCATTGGAGGACCCCTCCAAAGTGATCCCAGTGGCCTGTGGCGCCCTGACCAGGGTCTGGACCGGTCCAAAATGGTCAAAAATCGATTTTTTAAAAAGTTTCCGACTTTGGTATCAAATGAAAGCCCTTGGTGAGGCGAACATTTTTTGTCATTGGAGGACCCCTCCAAAGTGGTCCCAGCGGCCTGTGGCGCCCTGCATAGGGTCGGGACCGGTCCAAAATCGATTCTTTTAAAAATTTCCCACTTTGGTATCAAATGAAAGCCTTTGGTGAGGCGAACATTTTTTCTCATTGGAGGACCCCTCCAAGGTGGTCCCAGCGGCCTGTGGCGCCCTGACAAGGGTCCGGACTTGTCAAAAACCTATTTTTTTAAAAAGTGGCCATGTTTGGTATCAAATGAAAGCCCTTGGTGAGGCGATCATTTTTTGTCATTGGAGGACCCCTCCAAAGGGGCCCCACCGGCCTGTGGCGCCCTGACAAGGGTCCGGACTTGTCAAAAACCTATTTTTTAAAAAAGTGGCCATGTTTGGTATCAAATGAAAGCCCTTGCTGAGGCGATCATTTTTTGTCATTGGAGGACCCCTCCAAAGTGGCCCCACCGGCCTGTGGCGCCCTGACAAGGGTCCGGACTTGTCAAAAACCTATTTTTTAAAAAGTTTCCGACTTTGGTATCAAATGAAAGCCCTTGGTGAGGCGAACATTTTTTCTCATTGGAGGACCCCTCCAAGGTGGTCCCAGCGGCCTGTGTCGCCCTGCATAGGGTCCGGACCGGTCCAAAAACGGTTTTTTAAAAATTTTCTAAGTTTGGTATCAGGCAAAAGTGGCTCAAATTCGCGTAAAAGAGCCTGCTATTTATATTTCTATATCCCTACGCGGCGCCGCTGCTCCCCCCCCAATCCGCACATCATCAGCCATTCAGAAAATTGCGTTAAACATTCATTTGTGTTCACAAATTCGCATATAAGAGCCTGCAATTTAAATCTCTGTGTCCCCGCGCGGCGCCGCTACCCCCCCCCCCCCCCTTCCGCACATCATCAGCCATTCAGCAAATTGCGTTAAACACTCATTTGCGTTCACAAATTCGCATATAAGAGCCTGCAATTTAAATCTCTGTGCCCTCACGCGGCGCCGCTACCCCCAGCCCTTCCGCACATCATCAGCCATTCAGCAAGTTGCGTAAAACACTCATTTGCGTTCACAAATTCGCATATAAGAGCCTGTTATTTAAATCTCTGTGCCCTCACGCGGCGCCGCTAGCCCCCCCCCCACACAATAAGGCCATTCAAAAAAATGCGATAAACACATTTGCGTCTTCAAATCTTCAAAAACATTTAAATCTCTGTGCCCTCACGCGGCGCCGCCTACCCCCCCCCCCCCTTCCGCACATCATCAGCCATTCAGCAAGTTGCGTAAAACACTCATTTGCGTTCACAAATTCGCATATAAGAGCCTGTTATTTAAATCTCTGTGCCCTCACGCGGCGCCGCTACCCCCCCCCCCCTTCCGCACATCATCAGCCATTCAGCAAATTGCGTTAAACACTCATTTGCGTTCTCAAATTCTGATATAAGAGCCTGCAATTTAAATCTGTGTCCCCGCGCGGCGCCGCTACCCCCTCCCCTTCCGCACATCATCAGCCATTCAGCAAATTGCGTTAAACACTCATTTGCGTTCACAAATTCGCATATAAGAGCCTGCTATTTAAATCTCTGTGCCCTCACGCGGCGCCGCTACCCCCCCCCCCTTCCGCACATCATCAGCCATTCAGCAAATTGCGTTAAACACTCATTTGCGTTCTCAAATTCTGATATAAGAGCCTGCAATTTAAATCTCTGTGTCCCCGCGCGGCGCCGCTACCCCCCCCCCCTTCCGCACATCATCAGCCATTCAGCAAATTGCGTTAAACACTCATTTGCGTTCACAAATTCGCATATAAGAGCCTGCAATTTAAATCTCTGTGTCCCCGCGCGGCGCCGCTACCCCCCCCCCCCAATATCGGCGGTCATTCGGAAAATTGCGTAAAATCCACGCTTTTGCGGGCTCAAATCTGCATAAACAGTGCTAATAAACAAGTCTACTATATATGTAAATATATATCTTATGTATTCCACGCTGCGCCGCTACCCGCCCCCCCACCCACATCGACAACCGCTCAGCAAATTGCGTTAAACAAACATTTGCGTTCTCAAATTCGCATGAAAGAGCCTGCAAGTTAGGTTTCTACGGCCCCACGCGGCGCCGCAACCCCCCCGCACATCTTCAGCCATTCAGAAAATTGCGTTGAACACTCGCGTTTTAATTGTTCAATTTTGCATAATATATTTGCACTAATACAAGAGGCTGCTTGTATTTTGATTTCTATCCTACCTCACGCGGCGCCGCTTTCATATCTATATATCTCCTAAGTGACAGGCCTTTCTTTAATTATTGCTCTACAGCGGAAAAATGCAAGAAACTAGTACCAAAAATGCCCTAGACGGGCATGGGTTCCGGGTAGAATAGGGAAAGAAGGCTGAAGCGGAAAAATGCCAATAGTTTCGTGGAGATTGATGTCTAGCCAGCGCCTAAAATGATTGAAACCAGCTTCTTGGTGCAGAATAGGGACTCTAGTCAGCGCCTAAAATGATTGAAACCAGCGTCTGGGGCAGAATAGGGAATCTAGCCAGCGCTTAAAATGATTGAAACTAGCTTTTTGGTGCAGAATAGGGAATCTAGTCAGCGCCTAAAATGATTGAAACCAGCGTCTGGGGTAGAATAGGCGCCTCTCTCCATCCACCCTATTCGCGTGAAGTGCTCAGATACTCAATCACAATGGCGTGAGTATAATAATATGTACATTGGTATGAGATGGCTTAAATATATATATATTTCTCGCAATAATGAACAAGTTGAGCCAAAAATTCGGACTTTTGTGAAAAATTTTGCAAAATTTATATATATACCTTAAAAATGCCCAATTTTTGGCGAATATTCGCGCCTTCGGCAACTACCCCCTGCGGGGCAGGGGGCCCCAAAAGTTGGGCACGTATTTAAATGGGGAGGGGCGATTTTTTCGCCTTGGCCCTTGGTCCCCCTTATAGTCAGTGGCGGATCCAGGAGGGGGGCCCCGGGGTCCCCCCCTTTGCGATTTGGGCCCCCTCCTTTGACATTCCGGGCCCCCCCAGAAAATTTTTTCAGCTGTTTATAATGCATATTTCGAGTGAAAATTAAGCATAATTTTAATAAATTCCACAAATTTTTAAAAAATTTCGCCTGCGGCGCACTCATACTTCCGTGCTGCTTTATTACGTACTTAGTTCTGTGACAGAACTTCTGTCTCTTAAAGTGTCTTCTATTTTGTTTCCTTTCCTGTTTTGTAAGTATATAATTAATTGTACCCAACGCTTTTAGTTTATTTTATGACTATATACCGGCTTATATTTATATTTACAAATTTTGTTTGCTTTCATAACGTACGTATATATATAAATGGGCAAAGCAAGATTGATAATTGGCAGCTTCTGAAAGTGTTCTAG
>JASAND010011163.1:0-71562 GCA_030248195.1 Trissonchulus latispiculum
GCTGAAACTTCACAGACATACTAAACTCGATGTGCTCTACAATTTGCGCATGAAATCTGCGCAGGATCTGCGCAGGATTTTGCGCAGCTTCTGCGCAGCTTATTTTACACTGTCTCCAGCCACTTTTCACACATATTATAGGGGTCGCTGCCGCGACCCCTATGATATTATTTACGCACCGTAACTAAATCTAAACACTGGTATACGTTTGTGTATGTGTATAACTTCTTCAGTCCGCGAATATGGGTTGCTCGGCGAAGCTGTGCCCATATTAATTCGCCCACAACCTAGTCCTCTTCTTTTTTTGAACCTAGCCCCATATTAAGCATTTTTAAGACTAGTCCTCTCTTGATTTTACAACCTCACCACCACCCATATTACTTTTTCATGCTCCGGAGGAGCATTTTAATTACTTGTGAAATAGGACAAGTTGGAAAAATGCTCCTTGCAGTCGCATGAAAAATACAATATGAGCCAGAAGGATTTACAATGTGTAATATGAGCCAGCATTTAATTAGGTAAAGGACAAGATTTAAAAGTTTAATATGAGCAGCTCGCTTTCTCGGGCTCATATTGACGCCTCACAGATAGCCGATAAGGGGTATCATTCTTTGTTTGCTCTTTTGTGTTTTCGTTCATATGATTTTCACAGAGCATTTACTAGCAAACGTAGTTAGTGCAAAACTGCTGTTACAGAAAAATAGATGGTTGCAGTACATATGCTATTGCTGAAAATCCATTTTTGCATACATTATGAAAAGATATGGTTTAGTATTTGAAGTGCATGCTGTATTGCTGTATAATAAGAATGTTTATACTATATATGTTGTGTGGGACCGAAATAAGTTCTGGTTTAAACGTTTCCAGCATACCCTTGATTAGATGTTATGTTACCCGACCGTATGCTTGGCTTCGAATAATGTATATATATTTTGTTGTTAGATCTATTCCACAGATTTCAGTTATATACACGTATGCAACCTAATTGCAGACACAACTGTGTTCCTAAGGCGTCAATATGAGCCCGAGAAAGCGAGCTGCTCATATTAAACTTTTAAATCTTGTCCTTTACTTAATTAAATGCTGGCTCATATTACACATTTTAAATCTTGTCTTTTCCCGAATTGAATGCTGTCCTTCTGGCTCATGTTGTATTTTTCATGCGACTGCAAGGAGCATTTTTCCTACTTGTATTTTATTTTGTTTTTTATTTTTTCTAGGCTTCAGAAGTGGCCAATGATACGGGTGATATGGCGGCCTGTTACCATATTGCTAGACAATATGAGACCAAAGGAGATTACAAGAAGGCAGTGCACTTCTTTGGCAAGGCTCGAGCCTTCAGCAGTGCTATAAGACTATGCAAAGTAGGTTTCTCAACAAGCAAAAGTTTCTTGATAACCTATACCTAGTCTATGTCCGTCCATTAGTCAACCAGCGGGGTATTTTACCGTGGGGGGCCCCCCCCCCCGAGACCGACCTCCCCTTCTAAGTAACTTCACCCCCCCCCCCGCCCAAAAATCACCCCGAAATCGCCCCCCCCCCCCTGGAATTTTGCTTCCTCCCTGCTTTCAGTGACAAAGACTGTGGTTATTAATTGGCCAGTTTTAGATTTTGTTGTTGTTCAAGACCGCACTCAGAGAGAGAGGATTCAAAAGCTCTAGACATACACCGTTTTGGTAAAACTTGGTTGACAAGAAAGAGCCTTTGGGTATTAAGGTTTGGCTATTTTATAGAAAACTGTGCCATTTTTGCCAACAAATTAAACAGTAAGTAAACATTCGTGAGGCATAAACGTTCTTGCCACTTTTTCTTTCCGTCTATCCTGGCTATCAGAGTAGAGGTTTTGTTTATTTTGTATTTTATATTTCAGGAACACGGTTTGGATGATCACATTGCTCAGCTGGCCATGATGAGCGGCGAAGCTGATCTGATTGAAGGCGCCAAATTCTATGAGAATAAACCGGGTCAAGCGGATAAAGCCGTCATGTTGTATCATAAGGTCAGAACGGAAAAAGCTGTACAGTCCTGGAGTTGGATTTCCTAAAGAGGATTCCCTTTATTTCAGTTATTTTCTACAATTTTTATTTATTTTAAGCTTTATGGTAACCTTTATCATGTTTCAGGCCGGTATGTTTGGACGGGCCCTTGATCTTGCCTTCAGAACAGAGCAGTTTCATGCCCTGGACTTGATTGCCGAAGATCTGAATGGGACCTCCGACCCTCGAGTCCTGGAACGATGTGCGGAATTCTTTGTGCAAAATCAGCAATATCCAAAAGGCTGTCCAGCTATTGGCTCATGCCAAAAAAGGTTTGGACTGATTTTGAAGCCTTTTAGATTGAATATTTACGCATGGATAGTTTAGATAATCTTCGACATGTCAATAGATTTTTAATTGAACATTAAACTCCAACGTATAATCTCTACTTACCGCAAAGTTCTCGTGCACAGCTAATGCTTAAAAAGGATGTTATTTTGAAAAGGAATTGTGTTAGATACTACACAGTTAGTAGTCACCACTGTTTATTCGCTTCGTAGTTTGCACGATAATTTCTTTTGACTGTAGCACTCTGAAGCGGTGGAACTCTGTGCCCGAAGAAATGTTCCCATGACCTCCATTCTTCTGGCTGAACTTCTCACTCCCTCCAAAGGTAGCCAGATTATCCGGTCTTAATTTTCGTTTTTCAAAAAATTTTGTTTTTCGACTTTGTTAGGGAAAATTTAGATGCCAAGCTGATGCTACGGATCTCAACACCAATATGCCGTTTGTCCTTAGAGTGTAATATTGTGTGCAATACATTTCTTCGCTTAATTATTGATTTCTACGCCGTTTTTGGAATCTAAATGTTAGTACCATTTCTGCTTATCTGCCGGATGTACAGTTAAGTTTATATCAATTAATAAAGTATAGGCACCAGTAGGTAATGTTTGCGTGACTGCGTAATCTATGGAATTCTTCTATCCATATCAGTTGATCCAATCGAACCAGGAGTATCATCTCGAATAATTCGAAGAGAGGCAGTGCTTGACCTGAAACTATTTCTGTTCATGTTTCGTGTTTAACAATTTGTAGCAGCACAGAGGCGGAAGTCCAAGAAAATGGTCTTGCATATGTGTTATCTCGAAACTGCTTACCCCTAAGCAAAATCACTACTTTCTTTTTCAGGGATATGCCGGATCCAGCAGCGCGCAATCGTCTGCTGATTCAGATGAGCGACTATTGCATTGAACAGTCTCAGCATCGTGCTGCGGCTAAAAAGTATACTGCGGCCGGTAACAAGACTGAGGTATGAATGATTACGTATATATGTTGTACGTAAATGAATCCCAGTGCGTTTGGTATGGTAATCGCCTGCAGTTAGCGGTGATAGTTCCGTTCAATAACGCCCTGCTAGTGTTTTAGAAGAATTTTTCTACTTACTTGCTTATTCATACGTCGTATCCGATGTTGCCAATTGCTGGCATCAACATTAGGCAACCAGCATTAGGAAGGGATTTCGTATTGTGATGATGAGATAAGATTGCTACGTACTTGGAGCAGACGGTATGTATAGGCATAGACTGACATCACCAGTTAAATCCATGTTTAACAAATTGGAGATCTGAGTTACCAATATAACATATTTGATAATACCTACTCAATTCCAAACAAGTTTAAGTTTCCCATTAATCCGCCGTTTCAGTAAAATTTTAGGTTTTACTTTAACATTGGTTGCTTATTTTAGGCGATGCGAGCTCTGGTCCAAGTCGGGCGATGCTGACACCATTATTCGATTTGCCAATCGTGATGGAACCAAAAAGAGAAGGAACTTCGAATAATGGCAGCCAATTATCTGCAAACGGGGAAAAAGTGGACGAGAAATGATGCCGTACGACAGATTCAAGAAATTCTATCAGAATGCTGAGGCTCATTTGCGTACTGGCCAGATTCTATGAAGCCATTGCAGAGGTTACAGAAGATTACAGAAAAACTATTTTCAAAAAACTGTTGGTTGACACTTTAAAATTTAGATGCATGTTAATAGCAGCGAGAGTTAATAATAGCAAGAGTACGGCACCGTACCCTTGCTAGTGTTATTGGCCTGTCATATGTTCAGAACATTAAGGCCGAAATCTCGGCGAGTTTTGCTACTGAAATGCACTGATGAGGTTACGGTAGCCAAGTAGCCAATCAAAACGCATATGACCACACGCTTAGCCTCGCTAAGCTGAGCCCCCCGAGATCTCGGGGGGTAACTATATATATACACGTAATTTTGACATAAGGTAGGCGATTAGCCAATCAGATGCGTTTTAGTTCAATCACATATAAACACATGGTTAACGGTGTTAACCGTGACCCCCCCGAGATTTCGGCCTTAATGCTCGAAACATATGACGAGCCAATTACATTAGCAAGAGTACGATTATGTACACTCTTTGCCATTATTAACTCTTGATAGCACGTGTTTGAGGAAAATGCTGTGACAATATTGAAAGCACACAATCACTTTAGTGGAGATTTCTTATGGATAATGGAGTGCGGTAGTGTCATCAATCATTTAATTGTAATTATTAATAATTATTTTTCCTTTTTATTACAAAATAACTTCAATTTTGATTTCACAAAAAAACATAACAATATTATTAATACTGTCATTACTGTCCTCTAATAATACCCAATTTTTATAATATGTAAACATTTTTGGTGGATATTTCGTTCTGTCTGGCTATTCTAGCTATTCTAGATGGAGGCGGAATCAGGAAATTATGACCAGTCCCGAAAGACTCTGACTCAGGCTCGCGATTTTGCCTCAAAAGCCCCGACGGCACAGTCGGACGGATCAGTGAAAGGGAATTTCTGGAAAGATTAAGCTGGTGGATCAGTTCTTGGAAGCAAAAGCGAGGCTTCCTGTTTTTGGTTGATGTTTTCTTGATCATTCTTGATCACAAGTAAAAGCAAGCTGAGATGTGTCTGTTTCTCAGTTAGTTTTGTTGAGGTCTCAACCTTACCTCCTCATTTTCTAAACGGAGATAGCTCCAGGGCTTGTTGTTGTCGATGAATTGTTGTTCAGTTGTTCTTCAAAAGTTCATTGCATTACAGGATCAGTCTGAGCAAAACTCGGGCTTGCTTCTTTCTTTCATCAGTCACTACTGTAAAACCGCGTGATGGACATAAAATGGAACTAAAGTTGCACGTCACAAACAAAGCTTCAGAAAATTAGATTGAAATGTACGATCACCGTTTTAATGGTTTTATGTCCAACAACGCTATTTGTCAACTGGAGCCACTGGCGCTTCTCGGAATTGTGTTATAATATCATTTTTGTCATCTCTGTATACTCAACTGTATTTTGTTTACTGTTTTGGTTGTATGACAAGAATCCTGTGAGACGCCATGAAACAGTTGCAGGAATTGTTGCGACAGAAAAACTTTGAATGATCACCCGTTCGGATTGGACATATCTATCAGATTTTCATTCAGCATTATGTGAAGAAACAAAACTGGAAAAGGTCAACGCGGCCTGAAATTTCCTATTTACAAAGTTCACGAAATTATCATCTATCCAGTGATGCGGATTTTTGCCAAAACTATTTCCGGTTCTAAAAATTGTTGGAACTTGGAACCATCCGAACCTCTATTTTTATCTTCAGTCTAGTTTTGTATTTTGAATTACAGTCTGCAAAAATGGTGCATCTACAAGAGATACCTTACTTCAAACCTTTTGAGTTTTTATTTTTATTTTTAATATTTTTTATTTTTCAGGCAAATCAGTACTACTCTGAGATGGTGGATAAGATTGAGAAGGGGAGTCCGGGCGATTTGTATCAAAAGAATCGTTAGAGGAAATAGAGAATGCCTCTGAAAATTCGACTATCCAAAATGACCAGAAGAACGGCAAAGCGGTGGTGGCAACGACGATATTGATAGAAGAATCAGAAACTGTTGAAGCGACAAATGGAACGAAATAGTGACCTGGATTAGCTTACTTCTTGACATTGTATCGAAATATTGTGATATCTGTAATTGTTCATCAAAGTTCTAATAAAATAAGTAGCAGACTGCTATCTCTAGGCCAAAATTTGGGTCATATATATGGAAGCTAGTAAGGGGAAGCTCGGAAAGAACTCCCCCATCGAGTGCAAATTTCTGTGCACGTGTTTTGTAAGTTTTGTATTTCTAGAATTAAAGGTCCAACACAAATCGCTACATAAACATGGCTAAAATTAGGTGTTACGCTAATTGGCAGCGGCAGCTACCAAGTTTTTGCGCGTTTCCAAACATTTTTGCACTGAATGAGTACAGTTATGTACTTCTGATTATGTGTCACGTATTGACCTGTTTTTCTGATCCGACCGGATTGGCTATACTCTGCATAGGTCGGCCAATAATAAAATTTCGCCTTATATAAGGTATTTAAATTCACCACGCGTTTGTCCCTGTTGCACGTAAATCTCGGAAAAGGAAAATAAGACGTTGGTACGTTAACTAACTTGTTCCTTTTAGATATGTACTTTAGATTTTACCGCTATGTATTGTATTGCTACCGGTTGTTAATTAGCTAGTTTATTACCAAGAAAAAACCAGGCTACCAAATAAGTAGGTAGGTAGGTGGAATTCACTTCCCGCCCGCTAGCTGGTGAGCTGTCGCGAGGCCTCTCCACGAGACAACCGAGGTGAATAACTCCGGCTATGTAGGGGTTGACTCACAGTGAATATAGGAAGCTTTAAAGCCAGAGTCACCCCCACACTTTACATTACAGCAAGCTGGACAAACCATTGAAGTCACCACTGAAAGGCTAAACATTGACACCTAGTGGAGTGTACCGGTGTGGTCCACCCCTCTGAGGCGGTACCTGACCTGTCCTGGTCGACCTCCGAAGGGCAAATGTATTCATCCTCAGACGTGTCACCAGATAGCGGGTTGGCATACCTGAAGTAAATGATGTTGTTGTCAGCAGGGTGTTGCATCCTGTCCCTGCTGACTGGTTGGTTTTTACCTGTTTTCTGGTTCCCGTGCCGGAGTAAGCTGAAAGGATGATTAATCCTAGTCAGTCATCTGTTTGGAGCCTTATCTCGGGTGAGCCCTCCCACACTCAGCTGTGAAGGAACTTCTTGCCGCCTAGAAGCTTCAAGTCAGTTCTTTGTGGTGGTTCTAGTAGTTCATAACCTAGCACAGTGCTACCAGCTGCATGCAGACAGAAAAGCAAAGCAAATACTTAAAGCCTGACAACAACGAAAAGCACAACACTATAATTGAGACAATTTGAGTTGCATTTGGATGATGAACTTTTGAAATTTCTAAGTTCATCTGCCCATGGAATTAAACGCGTCACCGAATGATATTAAGTGGTTCTATTAGAAGTGGTTATTAGCTTATTCCCAGAACCAGGCAAACTAAATACAGAACACAAAGGACAAGCAACACAGAAGCGATGCACTACCACCCAGAGTAATCATGCAGCTGCTAGCTGCGTTGCTTATCTTTTACCACTGAGCAGGCAACGGCGTGTAGGCAGGCTGGCAAATTCCGTTCTCCAATGATTCGTTTCCGATCTGTCCGCCTTCGTCCGTAGCAATCTAACACTATCTGCCTATCTGCTCCTATAGCTCTACAACATGCACAGCAGGGGTGGGAGAAATTTTAAATTTTTTTCGGAGTGGAACCACAAAAACACGCCCATAATTCGTGCTATCAGCACAAAACATTTTAAATTTTTCCCCATTCTTAATAGAAACCCCCCGAGCTGGGGTCAGTTGTCCACTAGCTACAAAATTGCAAAAGGCACTGGGGATATCATCCCTCTCAATTTCGTTGGAGTTCGTGCCGCTGGCACGGAAGTTTATTTCCCCTCCTCCCTTTCTATAAATTTTAGACCCAGAGTGAGGGGGACGAAAATTTATTTCCCCTCCTCCCTTTCGATAATTTTAGACCCAGAGTGAGGGGGAGAGAGTTGAAAGGATCGGGAATGTAAGACAGATTCAGTGATTATCGGGGACCACAATCACCGAAGCCTGTCTTACAGGGACAACACTAAGTACTGGTGGGCTTCAGCACTAAGTGGGGCCTACACCGTAAGCGTGGCTAGAATCCTCCTTGAGAGCCCTGGCTACAGATGTAAGGATCCGCTGTCAGGGCCCAGCCCCAGTTTGTCTTCATTGGCCGGATACCATATTGCCCGATATCAATATGGCGTTCTTGCATTCGCATAAGCAAGACCCTCCTGGTGGCGGAAAATCGCCGCCAGATCAATGCGCCGAAACGCATTGACCCTCACCAGATTAGTCCAGCAGTATTAATGAGCAAAGCTATTAAAATTGGACCAACAAATTTTGGTGTTTTCGGTATTATTTTGTAGACAATGAAGTGATTAATTCAAAAATGACCAAAACTTTCTGCAATTTTCTCAAACTCAATAGTTTTAATCACAAATATCTTGAGAAAACGCGAGTTTTTGAAGGTTATTCCTTTGGCTGTCCTAATTTTAATTTTACCCTAACTTTTAAAATATATAGTTTGTTAGAGCATCTCAAAAGCTGCAAAACTACATATATAATATCCCTCAGGCTCTTCCACAACTTTAGCTATTTTCAATCAAACTGCTACACTAATCAATTAATCACTAATAATTTATTAGTAATACCTTTTATGCAACGGGCCCCTCGAAAGTCACCAAAATTGGCATATAAAACTCTCAATGCCTGCCTGACATTAAAGGCAAATGCTTCAAGCTAGAACTTTTCTGTCGTGTCGGCTCCTTTGATCGCTTACAGGTCACAAAAGTCAATTTTTGAAATTTCCAAAATATAGACAAATTGGGTATCATTCGATAGCTACTGATGAGCTGGACAACTTTTCTAATAGAACTATGTGTCTGAAATTTAGTATCTGAAAGTTAGAGCAAGTTAAAGTTTCAGGGCACAGCTAGATGAAAAAGGGTCAGTTCACAAATGAAAAATGTACTGTGAACGAATGGATGGATATCCCGGAGTCGTTTTAGTATTAAAATATTAGCCAACCCACAGAATTAATTTGCCATATCAGTTGACCCAAATTTCGCTGCCGTTCTGTCTCAGCATGACCTTGGAGGACAAATCACAGTGATTTTCAAGTTTTCCAACTTTATAGCTGAATATCCCTGCCACCGTTTGATTTCGAACTCTAATGTTTTGTCTTGTTTTTGAGAACACCAACACATGTACCTATATTGCGTGTGAAAATGAGCGAAATTCGTGACTATCGATTTTGACCCAAAGCGACCCCCCCTTAAGCACCAAATCCGCTTATTCTTGCACTAAAAGCGAACTTTTTGGCGATTGGTATAAAAATAGCGACATTTTTAACATTTTTTAGAAAATTTTGAAAACTTTTCGCCCCCTCCAAGAAAAATTCCCCAGAAGAAGTCCAGATTACCATAAACATCCCACGACAACCGCCGTTCCTCCTGAACCAAATTTATATACGGCGTTTTACTTTTACATCAACAGTAAATAGCACTAGTAAGACAACGTCTATACAGGACGGAGAAGGACTATAGTGGTCACCTAAGACCTAACCCTCTGCCTAGTGATGTTTCAGGCACTGAATCTGAAACTATTTTAGGCCGCCGACTGAAACTGAAACTAGTTCGAGCAAAGACACCTGGAACTCAAACTGAAAGCAGTTTCAGTCTTTTCTCAAAACATGATACCAAATAAGTAACTATAAAAAGCGACAACAAATAGTATTATAGCCTGTAAATAAATTATAAACTAAATTGTACCAAACAGGAAAGCAGAAAATAGACAAGACACATTCTAATGAAAGTGGCAAAATAGTGATAGGAGGGTCGGGATCGGGAAGTGAACAGAGCTGGGCCGATTGCACGGCCACTAATGCTCGTCCCCTAATGAAGTTTATGAAAAGAAACATGAATTTTTCCATACAAATTTGTGCTTAAATACTTGTGGCTGGTTAAAATATTACAACTGTATGCCAGAGCTTGAGTTACGCCGCCATACAGCTGTAATGATCTTTTGTTGTAGGTAAGGTATAGCTTTGCTATTGCCGTGGTGGTGCTGTAATTAGCTTTCCAAGATAACTTGGAGCACATTTACGAATGCGTTAGCGTTCAGTGTTCAGGAAAGTTGCCAGCCAACCGGATACACTCTATGAGTTTTGTTAAGCGTATTTACGCTTTTTATTCACTATCAAAATATTACAAACGAATGTTTCGCTGGTAGTATAAAGCAAATAGTATATTCCCTAAGACTTCAAATGAGTATACATATAGCAATTTCTAACTGGATCCGTCATTAGAAAACGTGATTTCAGTCAAATAAATTCAAATTCAGAAAGTCTCAGTCATACAACAGTCTGAAAGGACTTACTTCTGGGTCTTAGTGATAACAGCAGCCCTTGAATTAAAATCCACACTAAATTCTGTTTCCAATGTTCTCATGGAGCGCTTACGAAGCTATTTACACAAGATTCACGTGTTCAGTTCAATAACATAGGACTTTGGTCTTTCATACAGAAAGCTTATTTAATTTGGTGTGCTGTGCTTTGACTTTTGATTAGCAGCAATCCCCGTTGGAAATATTTAATTACTTTTGACCTTAATTTGGAACAAACCACAGACCTCGCAAAATTTAAATTTAAAATTTAAATTCATTAAAGTTTTGTTAGCTTTGATTTGTGGTAAGCAAGCACAAGGTATTCAGAAAATATGTCAGTTAAAAATTCTTTGCTTCTCCTTGTCAGAACTCGACACATACCAAAACATAAACATGCAATATTTCTCATCCTTGTTATTTATTTAGCAGGCCAGAGAGCCATATAAACCATAACAATTTCATAAAACTGTAATGCTATTTTTCAGCTGTTTTTGACATGTAATTGGCAACTTGACATATTTCATCATTTTTTAATTTGCGTAAAACCAAGGACTGTCCTGTCTTCCTTTTGCCCAGTTTGTGTATTTATGAGAAACGAGGTGTCTGTCTGACTGGAGCTCCCATAAATGGATAAGTCTCTGTCCAGATAAAGGCAGAGCGAGTGAGAGAGAGAGAAAGAGGGAGAGAAAGAAAGAAAGACGAACTATTGATCAGAGAACCTCAGTTAAGCCAGAGGACTTTGACACCCCTCTCTCTTTTCTTTCTTTCTTCCTTTCTTTCTCTCCTTTTTCTTTTCTTCCTTTTAGCGCACCTTAACTCTCCTGAGCAGCAGAAATGGCTTTAAACTTCTTTCCCCATCCACATTCTCTTGCATTTAAGGTTGTAATTTGTTTACAGTAATTGCATTCTGATAGCATATTGTGTGCAGACATTGAGTCACAGCTTACTTGTCACGTTGAGCACAAATTTCGTAATTATATAATTCCAATTGTAGGAGCTTTGGTTTTTTAGGAGCAAATATCGGTCTTTTAGGATCTCATATGGATAATTTTTGGACCACGCTCTGCTCTAATCTTGCAGTTGTCACAATTTAAGGAGAGGGTTATTATAATTTTATTCACCAACACTATTCAATCTGGGCATTTTACTGGGTTTAGTCGCAACAGGTATTTGTAGGGGTAGTTTGCATTTTCTTGGACAAGACAAGCTACTCTGGAAGTGAAATTAGATTCAGGGGGACCTGTACACCCAAGTTTTAAGCGGGGCAGTCCCATGCCAAAATTTTAAGGAAATATACTAAAAACATTTGAAAAGTATCCAGTTTTATGTGTTAATAAGCAAAGCGATTGTAAGCAATTCAATCTATCATATTTGCTTGTATATATTATTATATAAGTTGGTTAGGGTTTAGGGCCTGCCCTTTCACTTCGAAAAGATCTATCCGTTTTTCACTGGTTTTGAAGACAGGGCGTTTTTACATGGGCCCCCACTTCTTTCACTTTCCATGGGAGAATGCAGTAACAGCGGCGTGTCTTGGCAGATCACGCTTTCTCGCTTGGTGTCTGTAGAAAATAAAGCTAGAAAAAGTTCACAACCAGCATTAATCTGGAACTTTACTATAAACTTTACTAAAAATACTGCAGGAACTTTAGAAAAGTACCATACTTTTCATAAAAGTGGTTTGCATTTTCCGACCGAACTGAAGAACCAAATAGCCAACCTAATTCTACATGAATGATAATTTATATATGTCGTAGTAGTTTCTGTATTCAGTAAATAGAAAAGTAAATAAGAAAAAGAAAATAAGAAATAAGAAATAAGAAAAGAAATAATATTTACTGGCCGATATCAGTAAATACAGTATTTACTAAAGTCTGACCAATAATTCTTGGAACCGAACTGTGAGCGCTTGTCCTGAGTTTTAACCTTTGATGTTAGTCTATATAAAGTATATATTTTTGGAAACCCCAGGAGGAGGAGAATCCGGTAAAACCATCATATCCGGTCTATATCCGGTTAGCGGATGCCAAATCGATAAAAACGCTTCAGATTCGGAAAGAGAATGCTAATTAATTCATGCTCTAGCATATTGGTCCTTGGCCTAGTGCTCGGACCGGTTCCGATTTTTGAAACCGGTTCCGGTTCCGGTTCCAGAGCACCGGTTCCGGTTCCGGTTCCGGTTCCGGTTCTAGCTGCCGGTTCCGGTTCCAATTGAGATTTTTGTAAAAAGGCTTATAATTCAATTTTTTTAGATTTTTATATAAATTGGACCAAAACCTTATGAGCCAACGTTGTTATATGCTCAACGTTATTAATTTACATGTAAAATAGTAATTAATTTTTATACCAGTTTTAATAGTGCTAAAATGTGTTAGAAGTGTAATGAATAGGTAAAAAATTTCAATCCTAAACTCATTTCCTGTGTCCCTGGTAATAGTTTGTTCAACTGTCACTAAGTATAGGATTTACACATTCACAGCATGTCACTGCCACTAATCAGCAGGTGCTCTGATTTATTTTGCTTGACAATTGACCAAAAATTTGTTAATTATTCGCAATCTTGCTTGCTCAAAAACTAGTCATGTTTCTTTTTTGCATTAAAGTAGCGCAGATACAGCAAGACACATACACTTGAATCCTATTTCTTGACATTTGGCGGTACATTTTAGCTGTAGGAAGTTGAAAAATGTAAAAATTTGGAACCAGTGAAGAATTCAAATGTTTGTTTGTCTACGACTGTCTACTAAGAGAAAATTGCGAAAATCTGTATGCACCCATTCTAGTATTCAGTGCAAACTCTAGAAAACCAAAGTTATGTTAGGTATCTATTAGAAAAAGAAATCTTAGGCTATATTTTGATATAAAGATGGTTTCTTAACTCCAAGTCAGGGTTTGTTTTTGATAGACATCGGATATTTGTGCATTTTTGTGCATTTTAAAAAATAGGGTGCGTTTTGAAAAAAATGTTTTTATTGGAAAAAATTGGAAAAAATGTTGCATTTAAAAAAATTTTTCTGAACAATTTTTTGTCGTTTTAACAGATTAACAAACGGCAGTGACAGAGCTAGCATTGTACGCGTCGAACCGTTGTAAAGGAAAAAATGTGAAGAAATACTTTAAGAGAAATTGGCTTAATCCAGTCGTTTATTTCTGACAATGAAGGGACATATATAAGTATATAAATACAACCCAAAGCAAAAATATTTCAATAATTAATTAGTGGCTTTTGTAAACAAGAAAGAATAGAACAAAGTAAGGTTTTTGCGACGTTGCCCTGATCGAAAAATAGTAACAAGATGCGGGGGTCTGGGGGCGGCAGCCCCCATCTAAAAGCTAGAGCTTTTTTTAAAATTTGAAGCACTTTCGAAATTTTTTAGGGCACTTTGTGGTTAGCGGAAGTATAATTTGACTGTGCATTTAATAAGTGTGCATTATTAAATTCAGGTGTGCAGCTTGGAAAAAAATGTGCATGTGCACAATAAAATGCACAAGAGACAGACCTTGCTCCAAGTAAACACTTATTATTAATGCTTCAATGTTGGTTACTCCAAAAAGGAATCATCAGCTCAAAAGTAATTGCATATCTTACCAACGTGCAAGAAAAAGTTAAAACTCTTACTTGTTAAAAAATAATACCGCATAATAGGTTTCGGAAAACTTTCAAAAGACTACATTCAAAAGCTAGAAATTTTTCAGAATTTCCAGACTAAAGTGTTATTTAAAAGCTGGAGAAATTTTGAAAATTTGCAGGCGAAAACTTAATTTTTGGATACATTTTTCAAATCATCTGAGACAAATTACACTGGAACCGGTCCGGTTCCAAATGCTACCGGTTCCGGTTCCGGTTCCGGTTCCGGTTCTAAAAATCTTCCCGGTTCCGGTTCCGGTTCCGGTTCTACCGGTTCCAGTGGAACCGTTCCGAGCACTACCTTGGCCTAAGACATCTCCGAAAATCCGGTCACATCCGGTCTATGTCCGGTAACCGGATGTTTAGGTCACAAAAACTGTTCAGCAAGATGGGTAGGTCGTACAGTTTGGCTGATTGAATTTATAGATTCAGCAGGTCGAAATTAGTCTATATACGATGTTTTGTCCAATTTGGACCGAAATTGCGTGATTTATGGTCGTATCCGGTGCGAAAAAAGCCGGAAAAATAGGTTTTTCCGGTCTGGTGCTCGGAATTGCGGATAAAAATGTTAGTTTTTGGCACAATGAATATTTGGGAGGCTACTTTTATTTTACCGGTGTCAAAGTAATCGAAC
Source organism: Trissonchulus latispiculum (assembly GCA_030248195.1). Taxonomy (NCBI): domain Eukaryota; kingdom Metazoa; phylum Nematoda; class Enoplea; order Enoplida; family Ironidae; genus Trissonchulus; species Trissonchulus latispiculum. The sequence continues at coordinate 14,618 of JASAND010011163.1, forward strand.
ATCAGGTCGATTTCCGGTTCTGAGCTTTGAAAATTGAGATTTCGTGTGCTATTATCTCAGTATCCGATTGGTCCGGAAGTCAAAGTTTTTCATTAAAATGACATTTTGTCTATCCCTAACAAGCATCAACCTCAAATTACTTCATATCTGCTGTAATTTTTGAATGATAAAGGAAGTTTAGAGAAAATACAATTCTTACTAGTAAATACCGTATTTACTGAAAATACAGAAATTACTACGACATATATATTCATCTGGAGAACTGCTTATAATACCTTATTAACATAATACTCTTAATTTGGCATTGACCTTTCTGTAAAATTTCTGTTTACTTGGATTTGCTCGAAAAGTAATGGTTTGAAAGGATATAAAAGTAGATTAGACGCTTATCACCTGTTACTCTCTTTTCTTCCAGTTTTGGATGGAATGGCCTTTCAGTTTGAAGCAAAGTTTAATAAAGTTAGCAAAAGTAGTATACTGGTTTAATTCTATTAAGAGAGGTTTTCGTAAACTATAGCTAGGTGTAGATAGAGTTATAATTCCAAATTTATTCAGACTAACTTTGCAGTGAGTTCCGTGCTGTTATGCCCATTAAAATTGACTCATGTCATGAGGTGTACTCAGATCTAGCGTATACCTGGAAGGTTATGCTATGCCTTTGGCCAAATGAAGGCCTGAAGAAAATTATGTATTAACTAGTTCACATTTTTGTCACATAGTTTTCTCACTTTGGCAATTTCCAGACTAAAGACTTTAGGTGCATAATTTTATCCGGGTATCACTTTTCCTAGGGTACTTTCTCCAAGAGTGTTTTCCCCATTTTCCGAACATAATTTTACAGTTTCACTAATCATGGGTTTCTACCCCTTGAGATAATTTCATGAACAGTTTTAATAATTATTTTCCCGGTTTGAATAATTATATTGACTTTGATATATACATAGTTATTCGTATTAGCTGGTTAGTCGTGTAAGCATGTAAAGGGGTCAACCTCCATTTCCAGATTCCATCAAACCATATGTTTCCAGCTTCTTCCTCACCAAAAATGGGCGAGGTAAGAAACCTCTACCTTCTCAAATTCATTACTTTCGACTTTCGACTTTAGTCTCGACAGGGTACAGTTGTTTTTTCAAGACAAGCGAAAATCATTCAGATAATGGATTTGTTGACCAGCCGGTTTTGTGGTCCAGCCAGAGGCTGCCGGCCAGTTGATCAGGCGGTCAACAAATCCGGTCCGTACGCGTTTTGTCCCCTTTTGGTGTATATATTTTGCAAAAATGTTTGCACTAAACGCGTACCGTTACTTCTGGTTATGTATAACAGATAATGTCACATACTGCTCTTGTTCAGTGGACCGGTACGGCTGAATAACCATTTGCATTTTAAAGAGTAAGGTATATACATTAAAATAATTAATTATTTAAAAATTAATATGGCCAGTGGAAACGGTCTTCCTATCCACATCGATTCGGCCCGATCCGATCTCACTGCCGGGCCGAATCATCTTTCATTTTTGTAAGTTGCTATTCATTTTTTCCAATTGCTTGCGATTTTATTTCTTTCTTAGTTGTTTCATCCTCCAAGGATAAAATATATGCGATGAAAATGTCATTTCCTGTCAACAGCTTGGGAACGACTTAAACTTAGGATAGAATTGATGGTGCAAGAAGCGTCGAAGGTTGCGGATTCGATCCCAGCCTCGGATCCGACTTTGCCGGGTCGGAGATGCTGTAGTGACATCTCTGCTTTTCGTTGATTATCTTGAGTATTTTATATACTTGTATAGGATACAAACATTTTCTCTTTTGAGCTTCCGTCTGCAGCAAGCTAGATAAAAAGCTGTTATAACTGAGTTTTTAATGCACATCTTGGGAGCTGGGGCTTGTGGGCAGCTGACCATTGTTTTTTGGAAACTGTCATTCAACAATCTTATTTATTGTTGTTATTGTTGTGGCGCTTTTCTCCTCAAAAATACACATGCAGGTACCTATAAGACTTTGCTCCTAAGATTTGATGTAACCTCTGTCTTTAAAGACTTCAGCAGGGGAATTGAAAGAGCTACATTCATAGTATGTAGCTAGATAGGTTTTACTTAACGAGAAGGAATAGGAGGGAACGGAAACCAGTCTCATGTCGCTCAATAACGGCCCGTCTTTGCAGTTTATTGCTGTTTTAGTTGCAACGCTCCCCCTGCAATTGCACTCACTTGCACACTCGCACGCAGCGCACTCCCCCTTTCTGCACTGGCATACACACACTTTCTTAGCTAGTAGCTTCCTCCAATCGTTGTCGATTGGACTTGCGTTAATGTTAACTAAACACCCACCCCCCCCCCTCCATTTCAAGCCAATAAATTAGCTAACCTAGTTTTCTGATGTTATCCCACTTTTTTTGCAGGACTGATACGATTTACGAAGAGCGTCTGGATTTACTTAATGTCAGGATTGTCTAAAATAAGGATTTGTGTATATGTATAAAGAGCCAAAGATTTTAACTTAAGCCGTGTTAATTCTGCTCTGGCCATCTTTATTGTGTTCTTAGGATAAACAATATGTCATGAACGTAAGATATCAAATATACCAATTTCTTGTTGTTTTATGGCTAACGAGCAATGAGTCAAATTTTTTATTTTAACACTGTTAATTAATTAATTGATAAATCAATTATTGATTAAGTTTGATTACGGTTTCACATCACCTCTGATCTTATTTATTTTGGCTGAACTTACAGTATATACAGTTTGCTCACAGAAGTTTCATTTCCATTCGATTTTTATAAACTTCTCAAACTAGCTGAGTTCTTTTCTATTTCCTTTATTACATTTCTATACTTTATTATTACACAGTTAATAAACTTTTCTACTGAGATGGCTGCTCAGAATTTGTCAAGCACTCATGGTATGAGTCCAATAAGACAGTTCTCATGCCTGCATAGGGTCCTTCAGATTCTAGCCAGAAATTGGGAAAAAATCATGAGTAGGTAGGCGATTTTTGAAATTTTTAGGAATTCTCTTAATACATTTCCGGGAATGGTAAAATTTGCTTTAAAATGTGTGATTTTTGTTCAATGTTGCTTAACAGTCTACCCATTTTCTTCTCAGCAGGATCTGCCGGCCTGGAAAAGCACCCCAACATTCCCCACCCACATTACGAAAACCCCGGATTTGATTTTGTTGTCCAGCGAAGCTTACGAAAACTTCTTTACAAACGATCTCATTAGCATTACCTATCTTTTGTAGATCTATATGTAAGGATAAACCTAAGTTGGAGAAAGAAGATCTTAGTTTATAGGCAGGTTATATGCTAAGTAATTAGGCTCATCTGTAGAGGAGGAAAACACACTATCGCGTTGGCAGTCTAAGTGAGCCTTCAGCTACAAGGAGGTTATGTTAAAGCTAATGGAGCAAACTAAAGAGAAGGGATTAGGCAACAGCTCTACTCTGACCCTTGGGTATAGATTAAAAGTAAACTCAGATCAGATCCCCACTTTTCTATTCTGTTAATGTTACTGTACCTACAAGTTTCTCCTGTATATAAGGCTGACCAAAAATGTGCTCAAACAACGTTTCATAACAGTGTGTGTTTGTCGGAAATTTCGAAACTTTTGAAGAAAACTTTTCCTACTTTTCTCGATCTAAATTTGATTAGCAACAAATCCAGAAATCTTTACAGAATATACTGGACCCCTTCTGTTACAATTTCTTTCCATCTCCAACTTTCTTAGCCTCTTTTTGCTTAGGGCTTTGTCTTTCCTGGATGCAATTGGTAGAATTTTATTATGTCGAACCACAGTTCTTAGGCACGTACAAGAAACTGATTTTTTAAATTGGCATCGATATCCTGGATTTTCCGGGTTTTCACGCATTATCTTCCATTTTAACACGTTTTCAGTTATCCTTGAATAGAGCAATATTTTCTATCTTTAAAATTTACTGAGTTCCAATGCATTAAGTTAGCTAAACGGGGATTCGAAAATATTACTCATTCAGGTCTAAATACGTTTATTTTTTTAAAAGAGCTGGCAATGTTAAACTCACAACTCAGTGTTAATTCACTGACGAAAAAGTTACATTGCTTTCAATTAGCGTAGAAAATTTGAAAATAGCACTTTAAAAATCTGGTCGGAAATTCCGAGAATTTCGTAGCTTCTGAGGGCCTCGTAGCATAAAACTAACAGTTGAACAGTCTAACAGTGTTCCAGATTTCGCTGCATAAAAGGACTGTTAACGTTAACTATCAGTCCAACAGTCTAACAGTGTAATGGTATTTTGAACAATGTAACTACAATTTATTGCGAGCGCACGGTCGTGGGTTCAGGACCCAGTAAAAGCAGGATTTGTAACAGTGACATTTTTCTTTATGATGTAAAAGTAATTTGTTATTACTGATAAGCTTTAAGATGTAGTTGTAATGGTTTCCATTTAAGTTAAAATTTAGTTTCCATTTAAGTTTCCATTTAGTTAAAAGCTAGTATTAGCCTACAAAAATGTTACAACTTTAATTGGAATAATTTGTCGAAATGTGCAGTTTCAGTTTATTCAATTTACATGTTAATTAGCAGCATTCCGCAGAACTGGAACTAATAGCATCCAGTAACGCTTCCTGTGTTTTACTGATGGTTGTGCCTCCTTTCTATTGCGTAATAGTTGACTTTTAAATAAATTTGATGCAGACAGATAAATTGTTAGACTGTTAGTAGCAAACATAGTTGTATGCGGGCCGATTTTTCCGGCCCGCGCCCGGCCCGCAGCCCGCACTTCGTGACCACGGCCCGCATCAACCCGGAACGCGGCCCGCGCTCACATAATGCGGCCCGCAGGTACCCGCACATAAACAATGCTACCAATGTAAACCAGAGAACCAAAACTGGTGTATTTTGAGGTGGTGGTATCCTTTTGTGCAATGCTTTTGTGGTGATTCTTTGAAACGCAATAACTTTCGAAATTTTGGGAGTTGGAAAGAGCTTTATACATCATTTTAAAGCTTATAATCAGCACATTCACATGCATACATTAACACGGGATCCGATTCTGGGGGTCTACCCCGACCTCGGCGAGGGGTCTACCCCTGAAAAAATCCAAAATTTTAAGGGGGTCTGCCCCGCAATTAGCAAAAATTGCGAATTTTTAACGTTTTGGACCAAAAATTAGTAAAAAATGACAATTTTTAGCGATTTTTAAGAAATTTTTTGAAAAAATCGTTAAAATTTGCTAAAAAATTACCAATTTTCAGTGAAAATCGCTGAGGAGTCTACCCTTTTTTGCTTTCCGGACGAGTGCGTCTGCCCTTTTTTTCTTTTCGCTGAGGGGGTCTACCCGTTTTTTGTCGGTCTGGGGGGGTCTGCACCCCCCCCATTCCCCACCCCACGTTATCCTATGTTCACATGAGTGTACGAAAAGTAGCAAAATTAGCAAAAAAGTTACAAAAACTGGCAAAATATTTTTGACATACTAGCTCGATTTCTCAAAACTGTAGAATCGGCCAAAAGTTTTTGTGCCATGATGTGAAGGACATGTGGCCCGAGGGACATTTTCTGGATATGGCTCAACAGGTTTTAATGCTGCAGAAAATCCGCCAAATGTCTGGTGACACGAAATTTTGCAAGTTCGCATTGCGTTTTCTCGCAACTGGAGGAGTTTTAGCTCAAACCAAGAAATATGTCCCTCCGCAATATGTAGTGCGAATTTTCATCTTGCCATCTTTCATCATAACTAACACAAGGGTTGAGCCGCTCAGCTATTTGCTGGAGTGGAGATATCGAATGACACAACGAAGACAAGGCAATGGTTTAACAGTCTGAAATATATTGCCATCTCATTCCTTTATAATTTGGTATATATGAAATTTCTACAAAACCAAAACTAGCTGAAGAAACAATCCAAAAATTGGCCCGCATCGACCCGCGCGGGCCGTGCGGGTAGCAAAATTCGGCCCGCCCCGTCCCGCCCGGCGGCCCGCATACACATCTGGTCTAACAGTGTTAACTTTTATGCAACACTTGCGTTTGAACACTGTTGATAGACACCGTTCAAACACTGTTAACAAACAGTATGCATAACAGTAGTTGAACACTGTTTTATGAAACGAATTTTGCCGTTCAACTGTTCAACTTTTTGACTGTTCAACCGTTCAAACTTTTATGCAACGAGGCCTTTCTCGATTAAGCAAAATTTTGAAATGACGGCTGCAAATTTTCTCGCTTAAGCAATTCTCTAATGAACGCACACGTGACACGACATAGACGCAGGGACATTTCATTTCATAGAAGACTTGACTCCATGAATGAAACAAAAACATTAACATAAAAACTAAGATAAACGAGTATATTTAGGCAATAAATCGGTTTTTGTTTTTCAGTATTTTCGATATTTTCGAATATTTTCAGTAATTGTAAACCTGCTGTGTAGCCAATTACTCCGCAACGGCCCGGGCTGAGCACTGAGCAAATGTAGGTATCCTGTTGCGTTGAGGCGCAGAATAAAGAAGTATAGTCCGTGTCAAACTGTGTTCAAATTTTTCAAAAGTTAACATTTTCAAATCTAGTTGATTCTGTTATGCAGAACTGCTCCTATTCCTTGACACGACTGCTTCATGTATGTCAATTTCAAGATCACGTTTTCCTGGAAAATTGGACAAGAATAATTAAGGAACGTCGTCCAAATTCACAACGTATCTCATAAACGGAGCTCATTTTCGTAAACGGAGATTTTATCAAAGCTCCGTACGGAGCATCGTATTCAGCTACATTTTGTTTTTCTTTCTCTCAACGGTGCTCTGTTTTCTATTAAGCAGCACCTTTTGTTAAATTTTGGCATAACTTGCTAACCTGTCTGAGATTTTTAGTCTGTTTCCTTTCTCAAGACAAAACTGGCTGGTTGTGCTGCTTTCACGTATACGCATAACTGTGCACTGCTTGCTATGTAGTCTCCAATACTTTACAGCAGACATTTTTTAGATAGATAAAAAGTGCTGGAAAGTGACAAACTTTTCTGCTTACAAAAAACTCATTATAAAACGAAGCTGCGTTACAAAACGTAGCTCAAACAAACGTAGCTCAACGGAGCTCTGATTGTGAGCTACGTTTTGAATTTGGACGACGTTCCTAAAGGACAGCCATGCAATTCTAGAAATGTGCCATTACTGCTTGAAGCTATGAATTATGAAAAATACTGATTATTTTGAACTGAGAACATTTTCTCACCATGATATCCAATTAAGGAAATGACACCCACCACATTTTTATGGGTGTAATCCTACTTTGCTTCATTTTCGTTCCAGTTTCTTAACGAAAATTGAATATTTACTTGTCAGTCTGGAGTTGGAACAGAAAAGATATTATTGTTGAATATATTTATTTTATTATATACTAATAATTTATGTTATCATTTTATTAGTTTGTGCTAATCACCTATATGTTATTTGCATAAAATGTTTGTTTCGTTCATCCTGCTACTTATATATTGTTACTGTCTTTAAACAGTACAATTCATTAGTCTGCAAAAACTACGACTTTTCTCGAACTACAAACTCTGCGAAAACTTCGGGTTTGCTATTCCACATTTCGAATCCGCACGCAGTTTTTAAGCGTTTTATCGATAGCGTCATATTACTGCTACGCTTTCATACGAAGTCTTGCTATTTTCCCGTCATTCTAGTTAATGAGTAATTCTAGTGGACAGACGAAAACGAGAAAGTCAAGCCTATTTTAAACATGAAGTAAAGTGACAGCTTACTGAGTCCTTACTTTTAAAAGTGTATTCTGATTGAGTTTGTGGTACACAATTTATTCCCTCCCCAGCTCCAACCTCCATAACCAGTCATGTATATCCATCCATATTATGTAACAGTAGCAGATTATGTCTAATCTATGGAGTACCTAATCCGTAGGTTAAGCCTGTACCAGATCTGGAATTCATCACCCGGCTTTATCCAATCTGGGCTAGTAGTTCATCTTTCAGTTTCTCCTAAAGCCGATTTCTCCTTTTTTCCTGTCTATGTAGTTGCTCTACTGTTGTTATCACTAGCAATCCCTGCTGAATGACAAGGAAAAGTCTAGTTATATGTCGTAGCAAGAATCGGCAAGATAGTTATCTTGCTAAGACTTTGGCAAGATAGTTAATCTTGCTGCAATTTTAGCAAGATAGTTATCTTGCCACGAAATTTAGCAAGATTACTATTTTGCCAAAATTATATAAGTAAAGGATGGGAAGAGTAGGACACCGTTATCTACCGCATGGACGCATTAGGACCGAAATCTCGGGGGGAAGGTTACAGTTAATGTAGCTTATAACTATGCGTTCATATGCATTTTAACTAAAATGCATCAGATTGGCTAATCGTCTAACCCTATGTTAAATTTTAATCTATGTATTAAATTAACATTTTAATTTTTACATATATGCAATTAAACTAGTAAATTAATATACATTAAATTAAATATATTAAATTTTAAAATTTTATCTCTGGAGGGTGCGGGGCGTACTCAACTTCATTGTTAAGTGTCTATGCGATTGCATTGAAACGCATTTGATTGGCTGGCTACTTAGCTACGGTACCCTCATCAGTGAATTTCAGTATTAATAGCAACGCTATTAAAATTGAACCCCCAAAATCTCGGGGAGGAGGTCACTTATACACAGAGATAAGAATTTGACATAAGGAACGCGACTAGCCAAGCAGTTAGTTGAAACGCATATCAACACATGGTTAATAATATAAACCATACCCCTGCCTCCCGAGATTTCGGCCTTAATGTGGAGCAGCTTACAGGCTATTTACACACTAGGAAGGTGTGAGAACAGTAAACACAGAAGCACGGCAGAAAGAAACCTCAGTTTTTTCTCTCGTTCAACGGCTATATGTATCTAAAATAAATATATCTTGAAAAGGTTTTGCCTGTAAAATTATCACATAAAAATAAAAATCACATATCAAATTTTTTAGTTTATTCGTAAGCGCAGCAGTTTGTAATATTCTAATCAGTATTCTATTGCCAGACAAAACATTCTCAACATTAAACATAACATATATAGGCAAAAATACACATTTTTGACGTATGTAAGTCACTAAGAGTGATATCTAAAATCTAGTATATGTGTCGCAGTCTAAAAGCATTTTCCGTCTCAGTCTAATTGCAAATGGGCTAGTCTAATAGCATGAGACTGAGCAAAATGCTGTTAGACTGAAAATTTTCAGTCTAATTGCAATTAGACGTACCATTGTTCGTCTAATTGCAATTGGGCGAAGAGTGTCTCGTCTAATTGCATTTTGATAAAAAATGTTTTGTTTAATGCATAAGAACAGCGCTTCACTGTAATTGTATGCGGAGAAAGGCACAGAAAGTCGAAAAGATATTATCATTAAGAAAATAGCTTTGAAATCATAGTAGAATTACTTTTCGTTTAGACATTGAAAACTTGAAGACTAAAGGATTTAAAGGATACTCCAAAGGATTTTGAAAACATAGTAGAAATTAGCTACAATTTATTAGAATTTGAAGACTTTCAAAAGCTTAAAATTTCCAAATTTTGACAGTCGAACTAATATTTGGATCTCAAGTTTTTATACAATTTTTACAATATTTTTTATACTACACGAACATTTTTATTATTGCATAGAAACCCTCAAAGTAAAAATGGGTTAAAATAAAAAAAGTAACACTATATAACATTCTTTCAAAACCTAAATTATATTTCAAAAGTAAATTATATATAGATGTGTGCACCAAAGTATTCAGGTTTTCAATGTCTAAACGAAAAGTAATTCTACTATGATTTCAAAGCTATTCTTAATGATAATATCTTTTCGACTTTCTGTGCCTTTCTCCGCATACAATTACAGTGAAGCGCTGTTCTTATGCATTAAACAAAACATTTTATATCAAAATGCAATTAGACGAGACACTGTTCGCCCAATTGCAATTAGACGAACAATGGTACGTCTAATTGCAATTAGACTGAAAATTTTCAGTCTAACAGCATTTTGCTCAGTCTCATGCTATTAGACTAGCCCAATTGCAATTAGACTTATATTCTCCGTCTAATTGCAATTAGACGGGAAATGCTTTTAGACTGCGACATATGCAATTTTTAAACCTGAAAATATGGAGACAAGTTTACAACAAATTTTTCTGCAGAAAATTCTATTGGACCAATTTCTACTTTGACAAGAAAGGAAAACATCGGTGGAGGTGTCAGGACTGATTCCTATTTCATTCATTTCACCATTAGAAAGACTAATTGGAAGTTGCCTTCTTTTCAGTCATCTCATAAACGGTCATCCTTGGAGAGTGAAGGTTAAGGGATGTGAGTCCTAATGAAGGCCTTCGCTCCCCCCCCCTATTTTCTCTCCACGAGATCCAGGAACTGGGAAAGAAGCAAAGAAAGAAATGAAGCATTAGCACACAGTTCAGTTCATCTCGTCTTCGTTTCAGATTGCCACTTTTCATTTCATTCATATACTTTTCGCCTAAAAAACTGAAAAAACCGAATCTTACGTCACCATCAGCAAGAGTGATGTTGATATGAGTATGCAAAACATAAAAAAACTTGTCAACTTGAAGTTCAGCCCAAAATTGGTGTCTATCCCCCTTACTTATTACTTATATATTGTCATTATTAATTATTAATTATTAATGAATTGTTGGTGGCTGAATGGTGATTGATCTATTTACTCATTTGGGCTTACCTGTATAGTCAGAAACAGTCCAAGCTTTAATTTTTAAATTAGAAAGCATTTGCTTTGTTTTTTGCTTCATTTTTTGTGTTACACACCACAGCACGAATTTCGGAGTGATTGATGTCTGGCTGTAAAAGTGGGCCGATTGACAAAACAAATCAAATCAAGTCGCCCAATCCGTCAATTCTTTTAATAAAGGATGCCAATTTACCTACCAGATCATCAGTGTCATTTATATATGACCAGTACCAGACAATACTAAATTAAATTAAATTAAATTAAATTAAATTAAAAGATCATCTTTTTAGGAACACTTTCAGAAAGCGCGGGGTATGCAAAAATAATTGGTTTTGCTGGCAGCAGCACACCGCACTGATTTGCGCTCCACTCTCCTCTTTAAACTGTTTTATGTAAAAGATTGAGTAAAATTTGGCACTCTTGGAATTTGGCAAAAACAATGTTTCATCTTGACATCTCTCTAAATGTATGTACGTCACGTATGGGACAGTCATAAATTTTTTAATTTTTCACACATTTTACGTCAGACCTTAGTGTTTATTTAGCACGTACATCTTCTACCTGTGTTCTTCCTTCTAAACATGAACTGAACAAGGGCTTAACATTAAATATCCTGACAAGCTTTTTCAGCACAATTTGTCAGAGGTTTCAAAAAAGCCCGCCGAATCCCAGAAGCAGCTGTGAAATCAGTAACGGATTATTTCTATGGAATGTACAGTAGTGGGCCGTGTTGATTCTGTCGGCTTAATTAACAAGAGTGTCAGGTTCTGTACTCAATTTTTCACCTTCAACAACGTTAGAGCTATATTTTTCAGTCCCAAGAAATACTGATACTGCCTGCTAAAATTTAGGTCTTGGTTTTCCTCTATGACTTAGCACACTTACAGCTAGATACGGGCATTTTCTTCCTCGAATTAAATGAGTAGAGTTAAATTTTTAAATTCAACCCAACAAGAAATATCAAAATCTGGTTGCTCATGTGCCCGAAAAGTATTAACTCAATTTTAACTCTTTAATTCTTTGGCTCCGCCGGGAATCAAACCACGGACCTCCTGGACTGCAGTCAGGCGGGCTACCACTACACCACAGAGCCTGTCTGTACATAGGTAGTTCGAGGCAACCCTAATACAGATATCGAACATTTCAAAATTGTTAATTGTAATGTTTGCTCTAAAAATCTGAATTCGTTTCTTCCGTTACTTCGTTGCAGCATGACTCGGCCCCATGGTTACGGAAAAGAAAGGTGAAAAGGTGAAAAAAACTGGAAATTTGAAAAACTGTGAAAAACTGCCAGTTTTCATACATCCTTAATTATTTGAAATAATAATATTTTACGGTCACAAAATTGCATTAGAATTTGTTGCACCAAAGGGTAACAGGTCACTTCTACATATTCACTGATTGAAAAATCTATAACATGTACGCTTGGATCTAAAATCTATTGGTCTATCGCTCAAAGCTTTCGTGTTTTTACATTTTAGCTATTGTTACATACCATACACACTACGGTTAATAATGTTTACTCTATGTATCTGATTCAAAAACAGCTCGCGATATATGTATCCGATGAGTTGCTTTTGTTAACTGACTGAGTCATCATATCAACATATTAGTTTTGATATGTCTTTAAAGCAAATTTGCTTTGCTTATTGCTTAAATATTATACCGGCTAATCCTATTATTTTGTTAAGCTAACTTAACATAACTATATTTTAAAACTTTCATCGCAATTTATTTTGTACAATAAATGCTATTGGTAAGGTGTATTGGGTTAAGAAAATCTTTCGACAGGTCAGGTAAGTCGGGCTTACTTGCCTGCCGCTCCGAATTCGGAGCTGGCATAGCTTTTTCTATGACTTGAAACAACCTCATTTAGACCTTTCGAGGGTCCCCTTTTAAACTTCAGGTTTGAGTGTTTTGTCCTTCACTAATATTCATAATTCTGATATGGCAAGGGGGGCAAAGAAGCAACTTGAGTAAAACTTTTCTAATTACCTGTTTTTCCTCCCTCCTATCGAAGTTGCCAGAGCTCACGTCGCCTGTCTTGTGCTTATTTCACCCACCTATTCCCAGCCTAGCCAGCTTAACACATAGGCACACATTGTACACTCATTGCATAACTCAATGCTATTGCTGCTTCTGCCGCTCCTGTTAATGCCGTCGCACTTTTTCTTACAACAGCTATTACATACTACATCCACATATACATATACACGTATATATTATATTATATTATATTATACATTATATACGCATTATATGTTATATAGGCGGTATATACAGAAGGGTAGACAGAAACTCCCCCTTCCACCTGGATATAGGACTGGCGTATTTATACTACTGAATCATATAAGCTGATATAGAGCTGTATACACACATCTGTGTACGCGTGTGTGTATGTGTATGAGTGTATGTGTGTATATTTGTGAGTGTGTGCCAGTGGCTGGTTGCATTAGGCTAAACGTTATATTATGTAAGTGTTCCACTTAACTTCTCCATTCTATATACCAGTGGCAGCAGTAGCAGGCAGTCAGACTTCTCTTTCTGTGAGTGACTAGCGTAGCCTCAAGAGTGCGTCTAAGCTAAAAGGAAGCTGCTTAAACTTATTTTCACTTATTGATGTTTCGCATTTTTGCCCACAATTTTTGTTTTATTCTATCCCCCGTTTTTCTCTACAGGGGGTAGTCCCCGGTTTGCTAAATGCAATCGCACTACATCGCACCCTATCTTCCTTGTGTATCCGCTGGTACCGTGGACCGGTCTAAATTTCAACGAAACCGGGACACCTGTTAGAATTAGACTGTAATTAGGTATTACTAGTGTTGTTTCAGTAGCCCATTTTAGTTTCAGTTTCAGTTTCAGTTTCGGTCGACAACCTGAGTTAATTTCAGTTTCAGTTTCAGTTTCAGTCAGATACCAAAAATAATTTCAGTTTCAGTTTCAGTTTCAGTCGTCATCCCAAAATAATTTCAGTTTCAGTTTCAGTTTCAGTCGCCGGTCGAAATTAATTTCAGTTTCAGTTTCAGTTTCAGTCGGTGACGCAAAATAGTTTCAGTTTCAGTTTCAGTCGGTGAAGCAAATAGTTTCAGTTTCAGTTTCAGTCCACGTTTTAGAATAGTTTCAGTTTTAGTCCGGCTTTTCAGTTGAAGTCATCGCCCAAAAAGATAAATTTCAGTTTTCGCATATTTGTAATTTAGAACTGTTGAATGAAGCTGCAGTTTTATTTTAAATCTCAGCTTCTATGTCAGTTCTGAGTAAAACAGTTTTATCTAATATATTGTACTTGCAATCCAATCATTTTCTTTGTGAAGACAAAAAATTAAGACTGAATTCTGAATTAAGTTTTAATAGTTGCTTGCTGTATTGGCTTTCTCATTAACTAAGTACTTAAACCATCTTGGTTATTCGCTTAAGTAAAGCATCTCTCCAAAATGTAAAGCTGTTGAGGCCATAAAGCTTCATTGCTGCAATTCGATGCTTAGCTTCTGGTGCCACATCAACCACTTGTGCTTTAAAAACTATATAAAGCAATTACGCTTTAACATAACTTCCTAGTTTAAGTTTATCTAATATGCTGACATTAAATGATCTGAAAAGGAATACTTCTATAATAATACGAGAAGCTAAAACGTAACACATTCCTTCAATTCTTTCGCAAGGAGGAAAACTATTATGGGAAATCTGCAATCGCATTTTAGAGAGAACTTAACCATACGCAGAGACTGAAAGGGTCTTGCACGCAGAGACTGAAATAGAGTTTCAGTTCCAGCATGAACTGAAACCGGTTTCAGCTCCAGCTACAAGGAAAAACTTCCGATTTTACGCTGGGACTGAAACTGTTTCAGACTTTTCTAGTTTCAGTTTCAGTTTCAGTTTCAGTTCTAGAATTGGGGTAGTTTCAGTTTCAGTTTCAGTTTCAGTCGGATACCAAAAATAATTTCAGTTTCAGTTTCAGTTTCAGTCGGCTAGTCTAAATGGTTTCAGTTTTAGTTTCAGTTTCAGTCCGTTTTCCAAACTAGTTTCAGTTTCAGTTTCAGTTTCAGTGACTGAAACTGAAACATGTAGAGACTGAAACCTAGTTTCAGTTTCAGTTTCAGCGACTGAAACATCACTAGGTATTACATGATTTTATTGAATGACGTGCTAACCATTACACCGAAGGAGAATATAGCTAAACTCCCATACCATATCAGGCTTATCAATTTTTCCTGTTGCGCCTCGGCGCAGCAGGTCTACTATAATCGGTTTTGAAGGACATTTACACGTTTTCAATGATATTTATAGTCGTCTGTATAAAATGCACATGTTACTGCAGTCTCTCAATGCATGCTGATAATATGCAAATTAGGTTTCTGCAGACAAGCAACATGAACATTGTTGTGTGTAAGTCACTGCATGCATATGTTGCAGAGTAAAAGTAAATAAAGTACACTGCCCTTGCTGTTTCAGCAGACGATTTTTCTTTCAGTAGAAATTTTAGTCGGTCATCCAAAATAATTTTAGTCTCTGTTGGCTGAAAATAGTAACCAGTTTCAGCTTAGGTTTCAGTCGAGTTTACGTTTGTTTAGTTCAAAAAAGTGCAGCTTATGACCTTTAGGGTAAATATAAACCACTTTTTAATGATTGTTCGGCCTCCCCTTGCAGAATTTTATCAAAATACTATTATTAATTTACATACTTTAAAATCTAAGACGAAGGACCTATGTGATAAACAGAAAAAGAAAATTTAGTTGGAAATATTAATTCTGTCAGACTAAATACTAAGCCTTGCTTCGCAATTTAGTATGAGTCAAACATGCAGTCAGGCATCAAATATCAACCCTCTAGATGCTAGTTCGGCAAACGCCACTCGTTAGACCGAAAAGCTTCCTCGCAGCAGGTCTATTGTGGCCGAAGGGTAACAATTTTCAAATTCGGTGGAGTTCTGTCGATACCAAGGTCACTTTTGCATACAACTATTGTTTGTTCCTATGCTTGCTTCTCTTTTGTCTTAAATGCAGTCCATCTCGACGATTTTACAAGAACAAGTACAGTAAAAATAGAAATACCACAGTTGGTATCTGCCCTGATGAAGAGAAATTATAGAGGTGTAAATTCATTTTTGTTGAGTTACCTCTTTTGCATAAAATAGCAAATAGTGTTTCAAGTAAAGTCCCCCTAGAAAACTTTCAATCATTTCTGCAGTATCCCCCCAACTATTAGCTTTGATTTTAACATATAGCGACGTAGAAAGCAATTTAGCAAAATCTGGGACAAAAACATTGAGATCCCCTTGATCACTAACATATTTAACGTCTAAAATTCAATTTTTTAAATTTTAAAATATTTAAACCTTTAATTCTGATCACATAGAGTCCTTCACTCAAGACGACAAGCCAGCACAGGCTGTATACACTTTGGTCGAATCGGGCAGGACAGAGATGTCTCACTAGTCACTGTTGCCATCCACTTTACAAGTGTTTTTAATAATTACAGTTAACAAACAGTTAATTTCATCCTAATATTATCAAACTCAAATCCAAGTTTAATGTTCCTCAAGCATTATATGAACTTCAGAACAAACAACTTCATTGCTTGATTTTGTTTATTTTAGGCGCCGCCGTACTTGAGAACACTAGACCAAAGGAATAATATTACGCAATGTGTTAGTGGTTCAACTCCCGCCTTCCATTTGACTCCCAAATTAACTCCAACCAAACGAGCGCTCGATGATGTCATAAATTTCCTCCCGTATTGCAGAAAATCCTCGAAATAAGCCTATTAATTGTAGCAATTCTACTTCTCCACTTAAATATGCAATTTTTGTCGGGATCTTTCCATTTATTTGTCACAATTTAGTTATATTTGGTAAAACGATTCAACGATTCTATTTTTATCGCAACACGACCTTTGGCTCTGTAGCAACGAATTCTGCTGATTTGATCGATTTCTATTCAATCATCGAATGATCTTTCTCCTATTTAGTCATCATCCTTTGCGGTTTTCTGGTGCTCAACTTTCTCAACTGCTCAGCGATGGCGACCCCCAGTAAGCGAGCGGCGCGCGAGGGGGGAAAGTACGACTTTGACGACGGTGGATGCTACATCGGACAGTGGGAGGACGGAAAGGCCCACGGGTACGGGGTCTGTACCGGCCCCAAGGGTCAGGGGGAATACGCGGGTGCCTGGCACTACGGATATGAGGTGTCCGGAGCCTACATCTGGCCGAGCGGAACCCTGTTTGAGGGTCAGTGGCAGAACGGGAAGCGACACGGCCTGGGGGTGGAACGCCGAGGCCGCTGGGTCTATCGAGGGGAGTGGACTCAGGGATTCATGGGTCGCTACGGGGTGAGACACTGTCGGAACTCCGTGGCCCGATACGAGGGGACCTGGCTCCAGGGTCTTCAGGACGGCTACGGAGGAGAGACCTATGCGGACGGTGGTGAGTAGGGGACGAGACCCGTTGCATAAAAGTGATTAGTTGATTAGTGTAGCAGTCACGGCGTTAATTTACAATATCAGAGTGTAACAGTTTAGGATGTTCTGATGAATTCCACTTTCCAAATTATGAATAAGAAAGTATTAATACATACCCGCCCCGACTTTATATATTTTTCTGGCATATATAATAAGCAATTTCCAAGTATAACCAAAATTATGTTCTCGTAATTTTATTTGGAGCTACGATAGCGGAAAAGGTTTCAAATTTGGAAATCATGGCAAAACTTCATATGAAATAAGTGAGTAATAACTAATATTGAGAATATCTATACACCAAAGACTGACTTATATAGTATTTTTTAGACAAACACATAGCTACAAAATAGTACAGAAAACTACGGACTCCTTGGCATCTTGCAAAGATTTTGTTAACAAAAGAAAAACTGCTATACTCATCAAGTAGCCACTTTCATGTAACGGGCCAAGTCTCTCAGTTTAGCTAATCTATAGTAGTTGATTTCAACCTCCCGGAGTTCATTCGAAACGCTGATTTAAAATACCTTTCGATAGAAGAAAAATGAAGATAATAAAAATACAAGAAAAATGATATAAGACGGTATTTATCTGTATAGAATTTAATAGTAAAGTTATAGTAAGTCAGGGATTCTCTTATTTGCATTGCTTAACAATGTTCTTGATCGGACAAGAAAAATCGAATGTTCCCCACTTAGGAAGGGGTCGTCAAAAAATACCTTCGTCCTGTTAGATGGGAAGGGGGAGTTTGTGGGAAGTGTTGGAGGTGGCCAAAACCCAATCTGTTCGGTCGGAGATTTGGTGGAAGGAGGATCTAGCAAGGGATTTCGTCAATTTTAATTAATGCAACAAACGGTGACTCTGTTGTGGATTCGCCAACAGCCAATTTTAATCATCAATTTTAGCCTGTTGTAGTGTGGCGACCCTTTTTTACGTCGCAAACGGAACCCCTTTGTTTACGCATCCTACAAACGGGAATGGAGTATATTTGTCGATCCCCCTCAAAGCGGGAATATTGGCTTATTGTGGTCGGAGCACCATTACGCAATGCAATGAAGAGAAGTCCTCTCGTTGCTTACTCTTCTTCTAAGCTTACATGCAATTATGTATGCACCTAGTCTTGCTCTTATCATTATGCATGTGCTCTAATTGTTAGTTAGTTACTATCAGTGTTGCGTACTGTTTCAGGTGTCTATCAGGGACAGTGGTCCAGAGGTATGCGTCATGGATATGGGGTGAGAAAATCCGCACCCTACGGAACCGCTGCCAAAATGAGATCCAAATCCGCGGCGCATGCCTCCCTCACCTCCATACGGTCGGACATCGGAGAGGATCCCTCTGAGAAAGAAACACAAAGTATGTAATGCGCCTAATGCAAAAACTTACAAATAATCGCCGGTAGATCTGAATTCGCCCAATTGTTTACTATATTTCGAATGTGAACAAACACTGATCAACCTCCTTGTTTCATCGGTGTAGCCAAAAGTACTTAGTATCACCTCTTGGTATCCACCAAGAGTACATAATATAAAAAAATAATGTTATCAGAGCAAAAACTATGCTCTGCTCGCTAACGGCCCCCCCGCAAATCAGTACCTAGTCGAAACGGGGGTACGTTCACTCGCTCAATGTTTATGTGCTTAAGCTCGAAAACACAAGCAGTGCGTGCGCTAATTTTGTGCCTGCTTCGAGCTTTAGAACACAAACAGCGCACAAAATTCTTTGAAGTGAAGGGTCTAATTTGCGGGGGGGGGTGGGCCGTTAGCGAGCAGAGCATAGTTTTTGCTCTGATAACAGAGGGTGCGCCTTAGTGGCACTGTTAAAAGCTGAAGTAGTAGCCGACTATTATATACACGATAAGTTTAGTCTAGATCTGGGCCCCGTTGCATCAAACAATCAGCAATCAGTAATCAGTACCATCAGTAATCAGTGTCATCAGTAATCAGCAACAATTTTTCCGTTGCATAAAACTACTGATTGCTAAACACTGATTTACTGATACACCATCAGTAAATGCAATCAGTATTTTTGACCAAGTAAATGAAAACGTATAAAGTTTATACCCGAGTCAATTTTTATTCACCTTAAATAGAAATTTGTATTCGCCTTAAATACAGCAAGCTAATTTTTCATAAAACAATTGTTGTTAAGTAATCATGCTGGTTCAATAATGAATATAGAATAGTATAAACTGACTTTCCAGCAGAAAATTTTGGTTGCGGCTTAAAATCGGTTGAATTGTAAAACTAAGGCATCTTTACTTAAAGGACTATAGGTCAGGCTGTAGTCAACGGATTGCAAAGATTTTTATATCAGTAAATATGGCGTAATCTAACGAATCAGATAAACTAAGATTAGTTACTATAAATCCAACCGATTCGATGAAAATTACCAAGATAGCTTCAATAATCAGTAAACAAAGACTGATGGCAATTTGCTGATAAATATTCAGTAAAACGTAATCAGTCAAATGCTTTATGCAACGCTTACTGATAATTCACTGATTATTTCTCTGATAATTTACTGATTAAAATTACTAATTACTAATGGTAATCAGTAAATTTTATGCAACGGAATTTACTGATATCTGATTACTGATTACTGATTAATCAGTAATCAGTGTTTTATGCAACGGGGCCCTGGGGTGCGTTTCACGAAGCTATCTTAAGTTATTACTTACGATTAAACTTAAGATCAACTTAAGATTTAACTTAGGGTGTGCCTAAGACATAACATAAAGTGTTGCACAAACCTTCTCTTAGGGCCATCCTAAATTTTGAACTTAAGTTTTGCCTTAGTAAAAACGTTTCTACTTAAGTTGAGCTTAATTCAAATTTCCCGCCTAATTTTAAGTCATAACTTAGTGAAAAGTTTATTTACACGTATAAATTTATTTTAAAAGCGGTTATTTGTAAATTGGACACTGCGGTTTTCGTTTTGACCCCAACTATACTACATACTTTCATTTCGTTCAGGGGTGCGTTTCACGAAGCTATCTTAAGTTATTACTTACGATTAAACTTAAGATCAACTTAAGATTTAACTTAGGGTGTGCCTAAGACATAACATAAAGTGTTGCACAAACCTTCTCTTAGGGCCATCCTAAATTTTGAACTTAAGTTTTGCCTTAGTAAAAACGTTTCTACTTAAGTTGAGCTTAATTCAAATTTCCCGCCTAATTTTAAGTCATAACTTAGTGAAAAGTTTATTTACACGTATAAATTTATTTTAAAAGCGGTTATTTCTAAATTGGACACTGCGGTTTTCGTTTTGACCCCAACTATACTACATACTTTCATTTCGTTCAGTTTTCTGCTTGATTCAGAATTTTCCATAATCTTCAAATCTCTTTCAAAACAGGTCGAAACTCATGTGCCAAAGTTAGCATTGATCAAGTATACTCTATCATCTCAAATTTATTATTTTTGGAGCTTAAAACTGCTTTAATTGTGACTTAATGTAGGGTTATACCTACATTAAGTTTAAGAAGAAACTTACGGGGAAAGTGGAACTTAAAACTGCTTCGTGAAACGCCTACTTTAAAGTTATAACTTAAGTTGAACCTTAAAGTTCTGTCTTAGCAATTAATTTTAAGACTGATTTGTGCAACAGTTTAAGTTGCAACTAGAACTGAAATCCAACTTAAGATAAACGTAGAACTTAAGTAGGCTTCGTGAAACGCACCCCTGTTCAAGTACTGTTGTTGTGAGTATATACAAGAAGTGTAGTGTAAAGTTGGAAGTGTGCAAACAACCAAACTTTACGAGTGGGAAACTGTGCACAAGGAGAACGTCGAACCTGGAGGAGATGTAGTTCCAGTCGACCTAACGAACCTCGCCAAACAAGCCTAAGTGAACCTTACCGAATGGAGTTTAACCACCGATGGGGAGCAAAGACTCAATTAGAAACCTACCCCAAATTTGCTGAAAAATACACGCTTAAATAAACTAGCTACCTACCCAATAAATACTCAGAAAAAGCCCTACTTACCGACTAAACAGTTCTAATACAAAAACCTAAACTAAATAAGACACCCTAAAATGGTCTAAAAGGAGACCACATTTACTTTAAAAAGCGTGCTGGACAAGGGGCGAACCCCGAAAAGCGTACAGAAATTTTTACAGAAATATAATGTAGACAAATAAGCCTAGCTAAATAGTACGTTCACAACAGAAGATAGGATACAAGATAAGACTACAAAACTTTCTCAATAAAAATACAAGAATTACTAGAAGAGAACTACAAAGAATTGCCCTAACTAGAAAAGAGAGAACCTAAATATTTGAAGATAATTTTTAGAGACATTCAAAGCGATTTAAGAACAATAAATTTAAAAACAAATAAAGCTAAGATAAATATGATAAGTCTAGCTCAACAGGGTTAACCTGGAGCGACTAGAAGCCTAGAGGGGTAAACCCTTTAGACATATGGAGCGACCAATAAATAAGCACAGCAAATAAGGCAGAATAAGGCACAGTAGATGTAAAGGAAATATTGGGACCGCAGGTATAAAAACACGACCGCACGCAGTAACGTCAGGACACTAGACTGCCTAAGTTTTGAGACGTCTGGATAAGACCAGTTTTGAAAAGGCGTGGAAGAATTTGATTGGATAGTTTTGAGACCCCCTTGAGAAGTGAGATGCTGGGAGAGGCTTCGAGAGAAAACAGACGTCTCAACAGCGCCACCTATTAGCTAGGCTGGCTGATACACATATGCATGATTTCTACATAAACACAGAAAACTCAAGTATAAAACTTTCACATGAATTTCGCATGACAGTTTCAAACAATTTTCACAACACACTTGCAGAATAAATTATACACATTCAAATTCACTCTTAAATTTAGCATTTCCAACATAATTCTAACAAAAATAATTTCAACCACACATACATAATATTTTAAGAGGACTGACGTCACGCCGCCTCATTACAGTAGTCGCTACTTGCGTGTGTCCAGCGAAACATTTGTATGCTCTAAGTCCTGTATTGCTCTTGCCCAACAGGCACACTCTTATATTATGTACTCTTGGTATCACGCACCTCATGCTATAAGTAGTAACTAAAGACATGATCTATTCTGTTTGCGATCGGCAATCCCGCCCCCTAAATTGGCCCGGCTCTATAGTGTATGGCGTCCTAAAGGGGAGAGAGTGTGAGTAAGCTTAGTATATATTTTGCATATGGATGTATTAAACAAAAAGCGTAGACCTCCTCCCTGGACTGGGCTTTCAAGAAAGGTATACTGAGCTTGAACCCTACTTCCCCCTCACATGGCATAAGAATAGGTAAAGGTACGGAATGGTGGGATCGATTTATAGGAAGGATTCGCCGACAGTATGCATACAATAGTTTCACCCTCCTGTGATACTTGAGGTATGATGAGCTCTTCTCGTGTACCTAATTATGTGCTGCTGCTGCTGCTAACTAACAACTGCTGATACAAACTGGGCAAGAACAGTTTCTCCTGATTTTGCGCTTTGACAAATGGGGCGAAAGCAAAAGCTGACATCCAAACGACATTGGTTATGACAGGATATTTACCGGGACAATTTTTTCTCATGTTTTCCGGCATAATCCGTGACAATGCCACCGTAGTAATGATAAGGGTATGATAGCAGGAAGGCTAGAGATCAGCTCGAGAGCTATGTTCTGCACGCTGCGATGCGACTCCTCCCCCCTCCCCCCACAAATTGTACCTTGTGTGTGACCCACCACAAATCTGACGTGAAGTGAATTGAAATCCACCAGCGTCTAACTTGTGGGGGTCCTTGACTGGGATCTGATTTGTGGAGTGTTTTGACTAGGGTCTGATGGGGGGAGGGAGGGACGTTAGCTTGCAGATCATGGCTCTCGAGATGACAACATGGAGCCTGCCTGCTGTTACACTCTTATCATTTATACATACTCTTGATAGTAAATTGGGAATGCATTGAGGTTTGGCCTCGGTAGTCAGATCCAGACCCAGGTGGCCAAATCTTAGTCTCGACCGGAGCTAAACTTTAACGAAAATTAGTACTTCTTGGTATTTTTGACGAAAACCGAGGAAGTTTCAAAGTAAAAAATTAGGTTAAACCAGTTGTTTGTTTACCAATTTGACAGAAAACAACAATAGTTAATCAGAGTAACATCCCCTGCCACGACAGTCAACTGAAGCACTTTTGGCTCAGTTGATTAGAGCGTCAACATGTCAGGCAAAATGTCATAGGTTCGAATCCGCCAGGCGCCTGACTTTTTCGTACTCTTAGTTAGTGTCATGCTTTCCTCCAATTTGGCCGCTCGATTAACCGACCTCATGTCTGGCTCCCGTTTTGGTGACACCCGTCATCGCGATAGAAGGGTCTTACGAGTTGCGTTGTCACCAAATCGAAAACCTCGGACTGACATTTTTCCAGGACATGGTCGGTAAATTACAGTTGAATTTACCGACGAAATTGTTTGCCATTACGTGACATGAGTCCAGACATGTGCAGAAGGGGAAGTTCTGGGGGGGGGGGGGGGTGAGCCGCCGGCAAACCTGGATGTTTCCGGTTTTCTGCCCAAAAAAGCAAAAACATCCGGATTCTGGGGGGGTAGGGTCCAGATCGGGGGGGGGAAGACCCCCCCCCAACCCCCTCCAGCACATGAATACATGAGTCTGACATGTTTTCTGTGTTCTTGTTTCAGAGGGTCAAGAGGACTGCCGCGGCGGTTTTGCCCTTCGCGCTCGCAGCGAACCTCCGACCCGCAGACGGTCCCTCTCCGAACGATCTGTGGCTATGAAACGGTCCCTCCTTCAGGGCCTGAAGATCACCAAGCAGCGATCCACGGGCGACATCCACCAGCGAGTCACAGCCGCTTCGGCCGGCGGCCCAGGTGAGACCCCACGTAAGTCTTCGAAACGCCCCCCCCAACCCCGACCCCACTCCTTCTTTCCGTTTCATTCTGGCCTTGTGTTTCTGTCGCGTTCGTCTGAAAGCATGCGTTCTCTCTTTTGAGACAGAATCTCATTTGGCAGAATTTCAGTGGACAGAACAGAATCTCAGTGTATATGCCTTTTGAAGCGTTTGTTGGAAAGAAAACCTGAGAAAGCTAAATATATTTGAGCGGATGAGGACATATGAAATTCTGTTTAATGAGATTCGGTAAATTGAAATTGCTATGCGTAGTGAAAAATAAATATCGTCGTAGTTTAGATTGCATGAATTCTCTATTGGCTGTCAAATATAATCGACTTTTCGGTAAAAAATGTAAAAATCAATATTCCATTTATGTCACACTGAAAAAAGTTTTTGAACTAAAGTTTGACACAAAAATGAATGGAGAAACTGTAAAAATTCCTTGACAGCATTTGCTACACATTTATCAGAGCTTTTTTGTGACTTATTTCTCATATCTCATTTGATGTATTTTCGAAATCCTCCCGATGAGTGGTAAAATTTAACTTGGAATTTTGAAAAATTTTATAACTTTGAAGAATTTTTATTGGAAAAATTCTTAGTTTTCTTTTTCATTCGTAGTTCACTTCTTCAGTAACAAAATCGGATCAAGTAAACAATGCCCCCCCCCCCCCAAATTCCCAAGTAAACTATCCCCCCTCCAACGCTTTATCTCCCTCAAAACTTGTCCCAATTGGTTAAAACTGTAGGTGCATTCCAACACATGTCTGATTGATTAGTCATAAAATTTCACAACTTTAAAATTTTAAATTTTTAAGTTTTTTAAGAGACCAAGGGGAACCAAGAAAATTTTTGTCTCCGATTTTGCTGAAAAATTGTATTTAGGAGAGGGGTTTTCACGAATCTGAAATCCATATTTCGAGTCACCTCTTCGTTAGTTGAGTATAAGCTTATCTTAAGCTTAAACTGAACTAATAAAACGCTGAATCGAAAAATGGATTTCAGATTCGTGTTCCGCGACCCTGGAAACTTCTATATACAACTTTTCAGCAAAACCGGAAACAAAAAAATTTTTGGTTCCACTTGGTCCCACTTCAAAAACTTAAAAATTTAACATTTTTAAAAATTTAAAATTTTGTTGCTAATCAATCAGGCATGTGTATGAATGCACTTACACAAAGTTTTAACCAATAGGGACAAGTTTTGAGAAAGTTATCATCAAGTAGGCCGAAGTAATAGAAACTTATCATCACCAATTGTTTACTTGATCTTTTAAATCCACAAATTCAACTAATCATTCATGGAACCGCGACAAAAAGATTTAGAGTTTTTAAAGCCCAATTTTAGTGCATACAGACACGACGTGAACAGGGCAGAAGGCAGAAAAAGTGCAACAACAACTCGCGAAGTTACTAATTTAACTTTCTCACTTCGATTATTACCAAAAATGTTTCAATGCGGCATTTGATTACCACAAATCATTTCAAAAATTCGTTGCACAGTGCAGAGAAAGTAAATTTTCGGCTCTTCCTGATTTCGTCCCCTCCCTCCCGAAAGCTCGCCACAATTACGAATCCTGGGGTCTGTTTAAGATATATATATGTCAGAAACGTAATGGCACTATGTGGATCTAAAGCATTTTGCAGGAGGAGTAGCTAAACTTTGGACGCAAAAACGTCCTATACTGACTAAAAGGAATATACTGACTAAAAGGAATGCCATATTATTATCGACATTATCAAGAGTGAGTATATACAATAAAAGTGTGACAGCGGGCAGGCTATCTGTTGTCAGCAAACAAGCAACTCGCAAGTGACCTTCGCAAGTAAATGCCTACTGCCCAGTGCGAATTTGGGTATATATACTGATTGAACATGTCAGTGTTTAAGATTGAAAGCCACAGCGACTCAGTTAGACTAAATTGTGTCTATTTTGAGCTTTAGAGCGCAGGATCAGCAATGCAAATTGTTTAATTTACTTGTATAGGTAGGTACTCAAATTGGGAAGGGTTTGCGGGCAGAGCATGGCCCGCAGCTGATAATGGAGGAGCCAGCCTGCTGTGATACTCTTATCATTATGTACTCTCGCAATTTCTTGCTCTTTCCTTAAAAATAGTGTGCTCATTAATTGTTGCAACTTGTAACTTGTGAACGTGCAGTTCTCTCGCATCTCGCATGTAGCTGTTTGCTTTGTAGTTTGCACGCAAATCTGATTCGATATTGTAATTTATTTATTAATAACTATTACAGTAATTTGTGATTTCCAGAAAGCCACTTCTGTACGGCTGGGTTGATATTGCTTAGCATTGACTTATCAATTTTTGAAAAAACGTGCATTAAAGTATAATCTTAAAAATAATAAAAAACTTGTAAAAACTTTACAACAAAACTGCAAGCACGTGCTGTGTTGCTCAGTAATTTTCAACAGCCAAAAAACTGACTCTTAATTTTCCGAATTTTTTTTGAACTTGAATTAGAAAATTCTTTTCCACGATTTCAAGAAAATGATCAAGTGGTATATATTCGTCAAACATTGAAGGAAGTTTTCATTTTTCATTTTTCTTATATATATAACTGTTGAAATCTGTTTGGATGTTCTCTATTCATGCACTGCTCGTTGGATGTTGTGTAGAGATCCTTAGCACAAACTGTATTCTGTAAATCTGTCAACTACTAGATGTGATGTAGTATACTCTCTACCTATGTGTTAGATAGAAATTAATGTCGTGTTCTATAGCCTACTTCAGTTTTCTCTGAGCTTAGAAACTAACTTTACAAATTTAGAAGTAATCTCGGAATGCTGTCAACTTGAGCAAGGTTGAGCTGAAATTTGGTGTGATGTGAGCTCATTTGTTGATAAACCTTGTAACCTTCCTAAATTGCAGAGCTTCCTAAATTGCTCCTAAAAGCAGTCTGAAACGTTCCAAAAAGCTAATTATGACATTTTTAATTAAATTATAAACAAAGATGAACTACCCTCAGGAGTGTTCCAGATTTGTCAAACAAAATCAGGATGTCTCCGCTAAAAAGCGTAGTTTACACCACACTACACAATTTTAAAGCAATTTAATGTTTTAATGAAGTATTTTAATCAATATACTTCTTTTGAAATCAACTACATAAGTCCGCATCAAATTATATACAGCTTCAATGCTAAAGTTACCAGGGTTCCGAGAATTTGAGAATGAGGCATACGACCAAATTTGTTTCTACAATTTTTCCTTGATTTTTCCTTTTCTAGTTTTTCACACTTACAGTTTTGCTAAAAGAGTACATGGTCGATAAGTTTTACATGTCTTTATATATACATGCTCAAAGCTAAGGACTAAGGACTAAACTAACGCTTGGGTAGTAGAAACAAAACCGAAACGACAAATTTTTATAACTTAACACTTATTTATTCAAAACATATTTGAAATTTTATTTCCTTTTTACCCGAGTTTTTGACAGGAGTAATTTAATCTTTTCATCATTCGTGTCATAGCATGTTAAGGCTGTTAAACTCTTATCTATTATATATGTACCGTTACTTAGTTAAGTAATTGAAAGTTTAAAAACACTTAATGTTAGTTGAGTAAAATGGCACCAGTGAGTAAGATTTATCCTATTGCACAGTAGCTAGTTCTGCACCATTAGCTGAGTTAGCTAAACCTTAATATTTGAAGCTATGTACATGCATTCAAGCATATAGTCAGGTCAAATGTGGATACAAAATCTCATCATGCAGATTTTTGCGTAATTTTTCTGAAGGTTTCACAATTCACAGTATTTCTGAACGTTTGCAATGACTTTACCTCAACTCATCAAAAGGGCTGAACATGGCGAAAAATCTTGAAAAATATGGTCCTACTCATCCAGTACAATTCTGCATAATGAGATTCTGGATACTGCAAGAAAGGACAATGTGAGCGGTCTATCCCCGGAAAGATATAACCTACTAACCCTATCCTACGTAGCTATAGCTCTGAGTCAATGCTAGTCTTCAAAAGGATCCTTCAAGAGCAGTGCATGGAGAGAGGGGTAGTAGGGGAAGTGGGGGGGGGGGGAGGGGGAGGGGAAAGCCGTTCAGAAGTGTCAGAGAGCCTAGGAGTCTTCCTTCCTCAGCCGGAGTCGTGAGGTCTCTTTGTTTTGGTGCCATGGTTTTAGGTAGTATTCGAAGCTCTGGAAGTACAGGGAGTTGTACTAGTGATGAATCCATGCTTACAGGCGGCTACACGGAAGCGCTCCTGGGCCCAGAGGAGGCCCTAGAGCCCTCTGTAACCGAAGTCTACTACGGAGAGTGGAAGAACGATCGCCGGTCCGGATTCGGGGTCAGCGAACGCTCGGACGGACTCAAATATGAGGGGGAATGGTTCAATAACCGGAAGTACGGATACGGGACCACGACCTTTAAGGATGGTTCCAAGGAGGAGGGAAAGTACAAGAACAATATCCTGGTCCTGTCCCAGCGAAAGAAGAATCTGCTGTTCGTTCGTGCCTCCAAGCTCCGAGAGCGGATCGAAAACGCCACTGCTCAGGCTGCCCGTGCTGCTCAACTCGCCATACAGAAGGCGGACATTGCTGCCTCCAGGTTGTTTTTCTGATTTTTGAAACTTTTCAGTTTTTTTTCGATTTCTACGGACTTTCAGTGACAGAGATGCTAGTCTGTGCAGTAATTTGAAGGGTTGCAATTTACGGCAACGGCTGTGATTACAAAAACTCTACTTCCTCTGAGGCAATTTAGATTTTAATTTTGATTGACTTGTTGGCATTCTTAAACTCCTGAAAATAAATTTTAGCATAATTGTGCCTAGCAAATTTAGTAAAGGGTGCCTTTGAGAACACAATTCTTACAGTACTAACAGTAGTACTATTATGTACTTCCAAACGCTCGGTTAACTTTGACATACTCTAACCGTGGACTTGCACCAACAAAGTTTACGAATAGCAGCAGAATAACAGACGGTTAACTACTGGATTCCCTAAAAACATCTGACTTAGCTTTCTGCTATTCCGCAGCTATTCTTAAACTGTCTGGTGCAGTCCAGGGTAAGTGCTGTCATTGACAATCATCTTGTTACTCACTCCTCCTATTATAAACTCCTGACATGACTGCATATTTCAGAACAGCCACGGCTCGTGATCGAGCTCAACAGGCTGAAATCGCCAGCGATCAAGCCATCGGAGACAGCGAAATTGCCAGGTTGGAGGCGAAACGGCTCGCACCCGAATTCCAGCAACCTGGTATATTCAATTATGTAGTCTGTAATGTAGTGTAGTGGATATTTAAGTTGTATAATAGTACACCTGCTGGCTATAAGCTTGTGGACCAGAGATGAAATCGGGTCACTATTTACTGACCCGGTGACCCGGCCGACCCCTGACCCGGTGACCCGGTATTTTTGAAAATAAAGGTTTAAGCTAGGAAAAATTAAAAAATACGTTTATTGGGTGCGGTGAGTGTTGTTTTTTTGTGCAGTGCGGTGAGAGCTAAAATTTTGCTTTCCTTAAAGTAGTAACATTGGGAAGTAAATATTGTAAGTAAGCAGGAAAAAAATCAAAACTGATTTGCACGATTTCGCACTCAATAATGTGAAGTAAACTACATAGCTTTTCGAATCAAACAAATTGGAACAAAATACGTTGCCAAAACCACCACATCATCTAATTCTAATCATAGAGTTTAACATTAGCACTTTTGTGTTTTATTATTATAAATTTTAGTAAAATATTTAGTTGTATAATTGAACTTTCACTCAGCGGAGATTTTTGGAAATATTCTTGCTCATGGCTAGGATTTAAACAATATATTCTATAAATAAAATCAATCACAATTAGTTCCAAAAGATAGTAAGCCATAATAATTGCAAAAACTGCAAAGTAAAACTCAGAGTTCGTAAACCTTGTTTTGCCTTGTTTTGATGAGATTTTCCTTCTTACCGAGATTTAAAACCCACAATCTGACCTGACCTCCTCTCCAAATATGATAGTAGCAGCGATAAATCACTTACAGTAGATTGAGCATGGAGAATTATAGATTTTAAAATAAAGATTTCATACTCTCAGGGCCATTGTAATAATTTTTAGTTTCGAGTTCAAATTGAACTCAAGCATTGTAGTTTTCAACCTAGATCTAAGCTTGACAGGACATTACAAATATTATGAGGATACTACTACAGCGACAAGCATTTAAAAAACTACACGATTAAGTTAAAATATTTCTTTTGCTAGTTTTTGAGTAATTATTGAAGTTTTCAGTTGGCAAATACTGGTAAAAACCATGAAAAGTATCCTACAACAGCAAAAAAATTCCAGCAATGACAAATACCGGGTCAAGACCGGGTCAGAGCTCCTGACCCGGTGACCCGGTGACCCGGTCCATATAGTGACCCGAACTGACCCGGTGACCCGGTTTCATCCCTGTTGTGGACAACTTGGCAAACTGCTAAGCTATAATTTCTCACTCAATTTTAAATGATGCTGAACTTAAATTTTAGCAGTTTTAGCTTTTTGTATATAATCCTATCAATTCCAAGTTTTTGTAACTATCAAGATTTGGCTGTTCTAGGTTTGGACACTCTCAAGCGTCTGCGACAGGAGCACGGCGGAGAGATCCTGGGGACCCCATCCTCTCTGGGACACAACAGCCGGACAGTGATCAACGTAGTGTCCAACGGGAACAGCCCCTACGGGGTGGGCAGCGGGAACGAGGCCCCACGATCCGGCAACTCTCAGCATCGCTCAAAATCCCTCATCATTCCCAAGACGGAAGTCGTGGACCTGGGCCTCGGGGGAGAGTCTCATCATTTTATCCCCGAATCCTCCGGAGTTGAGACGCCCCCCATGGAAACGCCACCGGACGACTTCCAGTCCATCCAGACCACCATTGAGCCTCCTCCTCCCGCCTCGTCTCTCTACCATCCCTTCTCCAACAGCCAGCAGCCTTCCATCGGTTCTGTGAATCCTTCCGATCTGAAACAGAGACTTGGAGAGGTGGAGCCCCCCTCTGGTCCGGGGAGACCCGCTTTTCATCTTCCCCAAACGGACAGCTACGAACTCAATCGACTCCCGCCGACCATGGACCGAGCCGGGGGCCCACTCCTCACCAAGCCGGACCTAGTGCCTAACTCAGCCAAACATCATGTCATGAACCAGGTCCCTCCACCCTCATCCCTTTCACGCTTCCACAACAATCCACCCCACCCGGCCCACACCCCTGCTCTCTCTTTCCATGTCCGAGGGGGCGGGGGGACCGTCGGCTTTCAGGGAGGGCCCTCCAATCATCCTGGAGTGGACACCTCTCCCAGTGTGAGTCGGACGCCGAGCCAGAGCAGTTCCCGGTACTCCCTGAATCAGATCATAAACGACCACTTCGACCAATACGCCATGGCTGCTAATCCCGCCCACGCCAAGCTCCTTCATCAGCAGCACTATCAGCATCATCAGCAGCAGCAACCGCAGCAACAGCAGCACTATCGAGGCGGCTACGGTGCTCCCTACGAACTCTCCAGTGAGAGCAGTCGCGCCAGCACAAGCATGGACACTTCCCACTCCAGCTCCACACTGCAGCGCCGGTCTACGCTGGCAGCGGCCAAGGACCTGACCAGTCGCTCAGTGGCGAGTCCGAGCGGGGAGTCGCCGCTGAGAGGATCTCCAGAGACGGTGCTGCGATCACGACCGCAGAATCTGGAGATCCTGATCAGCACCTTGGATCGATGCGACTCGAAACAGAGCCTGCCGGACGCGACGATCCTGGACCATTCTCCAGTCTTCATGACCAGAGAAGAAGTCTCCCGTCTCAGCTCCCATCGTCGCGAAGAGGTCCGTCGCCAAAGGGAAGAGGAGGCCCTCCTTCGCGCCAACCCACTCAGATATCTCTTCCATCCTGCCATCAGGGTACGTAGTTTAGCGTTTACGCAGAATAAGATAGAAAAAGCATAAACCAAGAGTGTATAATTCTGCTGTATATTAGAAGATCTATTATGAACTATCGCATATACTTTACGTAATGCTGAGCACTAGCCAATGAAAGCAACGCGCCCAAATAGCTATTGAGCACTCTCAGCAGAAATTGTAGGTTGAGATTCAGCATGAGTAGTTATTCATGTTCAGCTCAACTGGCTGTGTTACAATCTCGTATTTTTGTTATTGATATAAGTACTGCCTGCCTGTACAGTTACCACTAGCTCACGTGACGGTTAGCTAATCTAGCCTTTTCAAAAAAGAGTAAAGTAGAGTAGAATAAGATACAATCGCTTAAGGGGGGGGGGCTACTAAAATCGAATTGCCCCGACTTTGTCCAATTGGCCTACTTTTTGGCGAAGATATAGACCATGCTTGTGGTCAAAAAATATCGGGTACTGAGATCTTAGCTGCCTTCCAGCCACGTGCAGCCGTCGCGTTTATGTGCCCGACCCCCCATTTTTCGCAACTACCAACATAATTAATTAAAAATTTCTACTGACTGCTAGGCCCAAGCTTTAAAGCTGCCATTCGCCAATATGATTTGGCACATATGTCCCTACCTGCAGAAAAATACTAGATGTCTGTATCTTATCTGCATCTAAGGGAATTACTCTTCAAAGTTGAAGTTTCGGTAAAAATTTAAAAAATTTTGGCTAACGAAAGGAAAATTTTATTACTGGTGCGAGGTATAAAGCTGTAATTTGGCATAAAAGGAGGCCCTATAGGAGTACTCATTTGTGCCAAATGGCAAGAAATTCTGCCAGGTGAAAAAATTTTTATATCAACTTTAATATTCAAAACTTCCCGAAACCGCCATTTTCAGTCTGTCGGATCCTGTGTAGAGGCTTTCTGCAGCCATAGAAGTCGCAAACCTTCACTAATCGAGCTGAAATCTTTTGTGGGGGTGTTTTCGACCTCGTTGAGTTCAAATATATCAAAAAAATTAATTATAAAAAAATTTGATTTTTTCGATTTCTGGGGTACCATTGCCCAAAAAAGGCGTTTTTGGAAATTTTTGAAGATTAAAGTTGACATAAAAATTCTTTCAGACGGCAGAATTTTTTGCCATTTGGCACAAATGAGTACTCCTAAGGGCCTCCTTTTATGCCAAATTACAGCCTTATAGCTCGCACCAGTAAAAAAATTTTTCTTTCGTTAGCCAAAATTTTTTAAATTTTTGCCGAAACTTCAACTTTGAAGAGTAATTCCCTTAGATGCTGATAAGATACAGACATCTAGTATTTTTCTGCAGGTAGGGACATATGTGTCGAATGGCAGCTTTGAAGTTTGGGCCTAGCAGTCAGTAGAAATTTTTAATTAATTATGGTGGTAGTTGTGAAAAATGGGGGGTCGGGCACATAAACGCGACGGCTGCACATGGCTGGAAGGCAGCTAAGATCTCAGTACCCGATATTTTTTTGACCACACCCATGCTCTATATCCTCGCCAAAAAGTAGGCCAATCGGACAAAGTCGGGGCAAACCTTTAGTAGCCCTCCCCCTTAGTAACTGAGACAAATTTAACTCCGCTTAACTCTGTCGTAAAAAGGCCTTTTGTTGAACTGAAGGCTTATGTGTACTTTTGCTTTTGTTGCTTCATTTCAGGACTGGTTAGCTCGACGTAAACTGTTACTGTTTGTCATGGCAGTGAATCTGAGTCTCTCTCTAATGTTCTATCGGTTGCTCTCCTACTCAAAATCGGACGATGGGAGTCCGTCCCAGGAACCAAATCCACCCGGAAGCTGACAACCATCCTCCAATTCGCCAACCTAAATTCGAATCCTTAGTCCCAGCACACGCCTTCTTCCTTCAACAAATGGTGCTAAAAGTAAACATAAACTCATAATCGGCACCTCTCACTTTGGATTTTCGCTTGTGATACCGTCCCTCCTGCCCCCCCCCCCACCGGACCTTCTCCCTATGCTTCAGCTCGACGGGCTCTGGCTTCGTTCTCAGGGAGCGTTTTTGGACTGGACGACTGAAAAACCTCCGGACTCGATTTCAGGTATTCGGTCTCCGGCCCACCTGGTTCCGCTCCCCCGCCTCGCCTCGGCTCTGCTCAGATAAGGAGCTACCAAACTAGAAGACCTGAAATCTATACAAGGAAAAACCCTACCGTTCGTCTTTGATTGTAATCTGTTGTATTTGTTTTTACATATACTTTGCAACGATTATGTTTCCCAGTCTACAGTCCGTCAAATCTCATTAAGCAGATAAAAAGGCTTGCTTTAGTTCAGATTGCAGAAAATGATTGCACCGTATTTAAAATACTCTTAAAATGTTTGGTATTAAGAAATTTTAAAATTTTGACAAAGTCATTACTTTCAGTTTGGTTTTAAAAAATTGAAATCCCTTTCTGCTTATTATCTACCTAGTTGTGAGCGTTTGCATGTTTTTATGTTTTTACAGAGGCCATCTAGTTTTCTACTAGTCTTTATCTACATAATGACAATAATAAAACAGATTATATATTTGTTTTATACGTATATTGTACCTGTGCAATGTAAGAGTATTTAAAAACTCTAAACTAGACAGTTTGTTGCAACATTAGCCAACAACTGTTTCTAATAAACTAAAACTTTTGTTGGGAGTTTGAAGCAAGAGCCTTTACGAACCTTGCTAATTGTAGCCCAGCACTATTTATTTAGGTACTCAGAGACCTATTTTATGCTGCCCCCGCGATCCGCAGAATGGCACACAAGAGTCGTCAGAGAGACGAAGGTCACGGACAGAAAACGTTACTTTAAGGAAACAATAGGTGACCTGTCGCCGTTTCGAGCCTAATCTTCCAAAGTTTAAACCGCTCTAAGTTTAGGAAATCTTTACAGAATATATTCGTGACAAGAGCAAAGTTTAGCGGGTTTAGGTTCTGTAATGGGTTTTAAATGGCTGCTAATTACGTGACTGACACTTGAAGTCGCCGGTTCCCGGAAGCCACAAAGCTTTCTCGGCTCTAGCCGACAAACCTACACAGCTATCCATCCCTACGTAACTCGTTGGTAAATTGGTACCACCACGGTGGGTAGGTAGAAGGAGTCTGTGTAGTAGTGTTGTTCACCGGCCCAATTTTTCGTGGGCCGGCCGGCCCATGTACCGGCCGATGCCACGTTTCGCCGGCTGCCAAAAATACAAGTAACAATTTGGCCCCAAAAGGAGGCAATATTCCTTTGTTGACCTTTATTAATTTCCATAGGAAATGATGAAAATTGTCTTCAACTGTATATAAATAAACCTCCCTAATATATTAAATTTTCTAACTGCTTCAATTATTGTATGTATCACAAACATGGAACGAGACAACTCCGACTGTTACTCTTCCAGCACTCGCTTGATTACAGCTGTATAACAAAGGTTACTTAAGGTCGTGCTCCCCTCACGTGCAGATATAGTTGCAGAAAGCGCAATTATTGCCCGATTGCATTCACATTTTCAGAAAACGGGAATGATCATAAACGTTCTGTAAAAACGCCAGCTTCATAGCATTCATGTAACAAAACAAAACAAGAAACAAAAATCTCGAAAATTGGTTATTTTTGACAGGATCTTGCTGAAAACAGGTTTCGTCGAATTGGAGCCAGTGTACACTACAAACATAGACAAGTTTATACTGAAATTAAGAGGTTCAAAAGAGGCACAAATTAGGTTAATTAGAGCCCTGTACACTGAATCAGTCTAAAGTTCTGGTCGAATAACTGATTTTGTCAAACTGAGGCCAAAATTTTTTGACCGAGGATTGCTCCACAACCATGGGGTGGATCTAAAAGATATTTTCCAAACAGTATGTTTGAACAATTTGCCCGGGGCAGTTTTTTATTTTTCTCTTTATCTGCCTCCAATCAAGAGCAATGATTTTTCAAAGTTGGATGAAATGCCAAATTTTCATAAAATGCTCAATTTCTGCACACTGAAACGATATTTTGACAAAATCAAAAAACCGTCCCTGGCAAATTGTCGCAGAAACACATTGACCACGACCATTCTCTTCTTGCGTAAAATTTTTTCAGAAAAAATTTTGGTCAAAAATTTTAGCTACGTTTGGTAAGTTTCCGGCCAATACAAACTGGGTAGACACATTTCAATGATACCAAACGACGCACAAGTTGTAGAGCTTCATTCTGATATGTGGCTCAATTCATAGTTCCCAATATTGAGTATATAAGCTATAGCTTTCAAAAGTGGACTGAATGTAAGGTAAGTGCGACCTTAAAGATTAACCCTAGATGAGAACAAATTCCAATTTAGTGTTAAGTTTATGTAGAAGACAGTTCAGTGTTATGAAATTTTCAGTGAACTACTGTATTGGTATAGTACGGTGATAATTAGAGGTCATCCATTTCTTCTAGCTTAGCTTTTTATGATGAGATAAAAGAAATAATTCCATATAATCATAAACAATGATCTTTAATTATTTATGGGGTTTCTTATTTCGTTGGCATTGTCTAAGAAAATGTTTTTCATTTTTTCAGTTCATGTCAGTTGAGCTACAACTGAGTATTGTTTGTGTCCCTAATGCGCCTGAGTGAGCTCCCAAGCCACACCGTTGCGCCCAAAAATGCGCAACCTTTTAGATTGCTGACAGTTGACAATTGCGAGAAGACAGCAAAATCGGCCGCAAGGTGGTGATTCCTTTTGGAGACATCAACTTTGAACCATTATTACTCAACCATTACTTAGAGCAGGGCTGCCGCGCGACCTTCCTCAGAAAAAAGGAAATAAAAAAGGAATTTTGCACCCGAAAAAAAGGAAAAAAGGAATTTGTCCGACAAAAATAGGAAATAACATGAATTTAAAGAGATAAATAAAAAACATTACTGAGCAAAAAATTAAATTTTTCCATTTTGAACAGCCACACAAGGTTTGAAACATTAGATACGTTTCAAAGCTAAGAGAATTTAAGCAAAACGCTATTTAAAATGCAAAAACGGACGCGTTCAGTGGTGGCGCCAGGGGGGGGGGGCGCATTGCGATTTGGGCCCCTCCCTTTGGGGTGTCGGGCCCTTACTAGAAAAATTTTTCAGCGGTTTATATGCATAGTTTGAGTGTTTTAAGAAATTTTTTAAAAAATCGGCTAATTTTTGCTAAAGATCGTAAAATTTTTGCTAATATCTGAGAAATTTTTTGGGAAATGAAGGTAAAATTTGCTAAAATTTGGCGAAAATTTTGGATTTCCCAAAAAAAGACCCCCTTCAAAAAACCTGGCGCCGCTACTAGACGCGTTTCAAGCTAAGTCTTTTTGATCACAGTAAATAAGCTATTATGAAATAGAAAATACGCGCCGCAGGCATTTTTTGGTTTTGTACCCCTTTTGTATTTTGACTGTGACGTGAACTGTGACTTGAACGTGACCGTGACATCTACGCATTTTGCCATACGTATTTAGTGCATTCTGCAAATACCCCAAATAGTGCATTTGCTCAAAAACTCTCCAGCAATCTATGCACCCATTACAATATATATACGTATATATATATATATATATATATATATATATATATATATATATATATATATATATATATATATATATACAATATATATATATATATATATATACGTACGTTTAATGTTTCTCCACATTATATAAACATTCTATAAAGTACAAATTAATTTTTAACTTTTGTCTTTAAGCAAACAAAAAATAAGTCTAACAATTTCTATAATTCTAAATTCGTACCTGTAGGTTATGCTATTGAGTCATATTAAGTAAAAATATATGTAGATCTAGCTATTCTATAATAAAACTGAAAAATTAAGTTAAACAATATTCCGGCGAAGCCGGAACATTTTTGGAAATTACCACCGTAAGACTAAATTTTAGGCACATCTTTGTCGATTTTCAGAAAATTATTGAAAAAAGGAAATAAAAGGAATTTTTGCAGAAAAAAGAAAAAAAAGGACGACCTCGAAAAAAAGGGAAATAAAGGAAAAAAGGAACCGCGGCAGCCCTGCTTAGAGTTAAAAAATCAATCAAAATGCGGCTTAACATTTGCTCTTTCCAATGCATACAACGAAACTAACTTTAGCTCTCGGAAATTATGTTACTGCATTTTCGAAGTAATTTAACTTTCCAGATTTTTTGCAGACTAAAGTAAATTTTTTCGTGAGGTATCGGCCACATCATTCGATTCCACTATCAAATAGCTGGGATCCCTTTTGTAATTATAATGAAACCGCTCTTCGTTATAAAGAAATTAGCTAAAATGTATGTGTAACCTGGATTTTGCCTACTTTTCCCAACTTTCGCAAGCGACCACTTTAGCTACATAGAAAGCAGCAATCGTGGCAACTAAAAAAGGATCCCTGGGTATTTTTGTGCAAAACACGTCCAGTAAGTGGCAGTCCTCTAGCTTGCATAGTAAATGCTCTACAATCGCTGGAAAAAATTTGGTCATGTTCTGGGTTTACTTTAGGCAAAAATAAGTGGGGGGGACGCCCCCCCCCACTAGTGGGGGGGGGAGGTCGAAAAGGGGGGGGGGGGGACTAAAATGAGCCAAAAATGCTAAAAATGCTGCATAAATAGCCTGTTTTCCACATACACTGCTATAACTATGCTTAAAAGTGCTCAAAAATCAAGTTTTAGCACCAAAAAAGACGATTTTTCATCAAAAATTTTCGGCGAAGCCGGAAAATTTTTGAAAATTTTGACCAAAAATCCTTAAAATTTGGCATTTTCTGGGCACCCTATAGTGAGTGGGGGGGGGAAGCCCAAAAAAGTGGGGGGGGGGGGAGGAACGAGTGGGGGGGAGGTGCTCGAGTGGGGGGGAACCCAAAAAGTGGGGGGCGCCCCCCCCCCGCCCCCCCCCCAGTAAAATAAACCCAGATGTTTTTGCAAAAGCTACATTTTCTATGATAGCAGCCTACGGGATAGCAGTTACAATATTATAATGTCACGGATAATCGGCCTCGGCGAGTCCTTCAAATTGACACCGGTAGTTTAATGTTACGGCATGCGTAGCTCAAGAAATGGCGGATTATTTGATTTCTGCAAAAATGACAAGTTTTCAACGTCAAAATAAGAAAATCGACTATACTCACGATAGCGAAAAGTTAGAAAGGTGCTTTAAAAAGTTAAAATGTAGAGTTCAACAAGATCTTTCGAATGAGTATAATCATGACTGTGCAGCAACTGTCTAACTGTAAAAAATCGACAAAAACTGCCCTGAACAGAGACGTCGAATTTTTGAAGCGGGATTGCGCGGAGGGTGTTAGAATGCTAAAAGAACTTATTTTGGAAAGTTTCATCAAATTTCATCGTGATTTGAACCGTCAATCAACAATATGTGCCCAAAAGGAATAACCACCTTAAATATCTGCTAACCTAATTTGCATAATGAACATAATGAACAACGAACTATGTCAATTGGCATAATTTGGGGATGGAATTTATGGTGTGCTCAATCTGCATGTACTCAGTCAACTGCTAACTACTTAGTACTATACCCAACAATAGTCCTCAGAACAGCAGTCCGGAGAATAATAAACTTTGACCACTTTCATGCACGAAAATATCATAGGTCAGCAATTTTGAAAGGCTGCTGTGAAAGCTTTGAAAAACGAAAATCGTTAAAACTTTATTTAGAAGGAACCCAGTTACTGAGTGGCAAAATTTGAGCGAAATCAGAGTTTGTTATTCCCACCTTAACCGGGATTAATACGGAGCTGCATACAGTATCACTTCTCAGACCCTACTTGTCACTACTCGTAAACCTATATACTAGTAACAATTATCGAAAAAAGGACTGTGAAGTAATACTAGTTTATTGGCGAACCGAATACCATTATATACATAGTAATGATAAACATTAAATATATGTAAAATTATAAGTCCACAACATATTTTACAGTACAAATTATCAGCGAACGATGCTTATTCATGTTAAGATGGAGCCGCCAACAAGAAAAATATGCAAAGCCAAACTCAGAAGCAAAATATAAAATCCAGAAACAGCAAATGTACAGGCTCTTGCAAGCTTGCTAATGTGACTACTTGAAAACTACCAGTACAAAATACTTTGATTTATCGTAAATCAATCGCATAAATGATTTCTCTAAGTAATCTAGAACAGAAATAAAGAAAAACATAAAATTCATTGCTGCAAAAAACGTAGTGAGATTCAGAGTTGGAAGTTGGTCGCGTTTTCGTGAACCGCGGGTACCCGCTGAGATTTCGTCGACCCACTTGACCCACTTCTTAAATTTGGACATTTTGCATATTTAAGCACTCTATAGCATGTATCAAGCAAAATTAACGCTTTAATAATTAAAAATGTACATAGTGAAGTATTAAAGCTTTCAAACAAAGACTTGGCGTTCACAGCTAACTCCATCAGATTTCATCTTTGTTTCCTTTAGTTCTGAGGATGCTATGCTTCGCAAAAGTGTTGGGACCGGACCTCAATCGGTCCGTAGATCGGTCAGTATTTAGGCAAAGCTTTGAAGATTTTCTTGACGTAATTTCGGAAAAGTTCAGCTCATTCTTGTTTATTTTTTTACAGCTGAGTAGCAACTACCGCAGGCGTGTTTATTATAACACTGTCCACTCATAACTGGGATATGATAGCAAAGCAAACCCCACTCGGCGACCTCCCCCCATTCGAGGTTTCCTCTGTAATGGGTGGGTGTGTCTGATGTGTTTTTAGTGTGTCTATCGTATGAATGTACGTATGTGTGTTTCTGCAAATGTTAAGAAATTTATGTGTCTGAAATTTATGTCTCTGAAAATTATGTGTTTGAAATGTATGTATCTAAGATTTGTTCCCAAACTGGTTTTTACTAACGTGTTTTTATTCAGCCGCTAGGCGGCGCTTTCGAATAGCAAAACTAGATAGGAACCTCTATCCAATGAAAACTTTCCAGGCTTTTCTCAAAAATCAATACCCGCTTCTGATTGGCTAGTTAGGGGGGTGGTCCGAAGTAAGAACAAAAAGTAGTCGGTCTTAAGTTTTTCAGTCTCAGCGAGCGGTCGTTTTTATAGCTCTCAACAGTGTATTTCTTTACAAGCCCTTTTTCCCTTTGTTTAGTTATTTATGCTTGTGGCCCTTAAATTGTCTCTAGGATCCCTAAGACCCCTTGTGCCTGCTTCTACTGCCTGTATTTCATAAGCTGATTCCCCTTCTTTTATATTTAACCGTCCCCAGATTTAGGTCGTTCCGGCCAAATCAATCCTTCTACCTGTGCTATTTCTGTATCGCTGGTCTTTTTATGGAAATTAATTGGATGTCTTTATTTCCGCTGCTCTCTTTGTACTTGGTAAATTAGTAAGTTGGATTGACCTTTGAGTCCTTGTGACGTAACAATTCTTGTCTATTTTTTTTAAATTTCACCTTGTATGCCTAATTTTGTCTGAACTTCTTTATTGTGTAAATTGAGTTAGATAGGTTTAAAAGTAAAAAGGGTCTCCAATTATTTGTAGCTAGGTTTTAGCATTTATTGTTCGGTAGGCAGTCAGGTAGTTAGACATCTGGCAGTTTGAGACTAGGTTTGAGCGTATTTTTGTGGTATTGTCTCGTATAAATCTGAGTTAGGGTCACTGCTGTTCCATTAGCTAGTTGGCGAGGTTGTTGCTACAGGTCGACTGGAACAACATCTCCTTCAGGTCTGCTGTTTCCTAGCGCGCAGTTCCCACTCGTAGTGCTTAGTAGTCAGGTCACCATCTACTAGCATTACACCTCCCATAAATTTCGACCTCCCTCCCATAACCCAAAAATTGCCAAATTTTACCAGTTTTAATGCTTCGCCGGATTTTTAACGAAGTTTTCGTTATTTTAGCTTAAAAACACCTAAAATTAGTCATTTTTTAGCGATTTTTGGCAGTTTTTGCACAAAAAAGTTAAACTTTGCAAAAATATGCCCCCCCCCCATATCGCCCCCCCATAAATTTTGGCCTAAAAATAAGCCAAAAGGGGGACGCATATTTTGCTTGAAGCACCGTTACGCAATATAATAAAGAGAAGCCGAATGGATTACTCTTCTGCTAAATATTAATAATCTGGGGTTTTTTACTGGGGGGTGGGGTGGGCCCCCCACGTTTTGGGCTCCCCCTACTCACCCTACCTAAGGTGCCCAGAAATTGCCAAATTTTTAGGATTTTTGGTCAAAATTATCAAAACGTTTCCGGGGTCGCCGGAAATTTTTGGTCAAAAATCGTCTATTTTGGTGCCAAAACTTAATTTTTGAGCACTTTTAAGCTTAATCATAGCAGTATACGTCGAAAACTGGCTTTTTATACGGTATTTTTGGCATTTTTAGCTAATTTTATTTCGCTCACTTTTGGACCTCCCCCCCGCACTAGCGGGGGGGGGGGGGAGGGGGCGTCCCCCCTCTTCTTCCCCCCACTTATTTTTGCCTAAAAAACCCCCAGATAAAAAACCTCTTGATGACATGCTATTGCACAGAATGTAGGCACTGAATATACATGGATGTGCATATATATATATATATATACATAACAACAGAAGAGTAAGTAACAAGCTAATAGAGAAGTAATCACTGAAAACAGATCATATCCACAAAAACTGAAAACTAATTATTAATAATGCCAAAGAGGCTAAGAATCAATTTGTAAGAGCACTAAAACTGAAAAATGTTATCGGTCATTCCCTTCATTCAAACAAGCTGAAATTTCAAACGCTCAAAAAGGTCAACCTCCTAACAGAGGACCACTAAGTAATCACTTGTTAACCTGTCCGTACTTCTTACGTACCCTTGCAACAAAAAGAACTAAACAGCAATCTCAGTGTTCGGTATTAGTCCTGTTCACAGAAAGGGCTTCCTGCAATAAACAAACAGAAAATATTACGGTTTTCAGTAAAAATTAATATGCACGCTAAATAAAGACTGACAGTTTGGTGTGGTGCAAAGTCCTGGTATTTTCCAAGGTCAAAACGGTTTACGAAAATGCTTTAAAACAGTTAGTTTTGCTGCTCAGTCAAAAATGGAACAATTTCGACATAAACTTAAACATAAAATTTCGAAAAATGCTAGCAATACCCAAAAATGCGGGAAAGTAGGAATATTTGGAAAATTTCCTCTCAAAACCAGCTTTCTTAAATAAAAACATAGTAACCATAATCTTACTGATTAACTAACAGTTTAAATCATACCTTAATAAATCTGGCAGCAGTCCCAGGAGAGTGGTGATTGCGCTGACTCTCCAGCATAAGGGCCTCCAAAGAGTCCAAACGAACTTCTGAAATGACCGCATAGATATTGCCATCACCAGATTCTACAAAATTAAAATGGAGACCGCCTATATGAATTAAATCAACAAATCGTTAAAGTTTCAGGAATACGGTCCGTCAACTCATTATTGAACAGTAAACTAAAAGCTTTGGCTAGGCACATTGCACGCGACATCTGGCAGGTAGGTAGGTATAATTCACTTCCCGCCCGCTAGCCGGTGAGCTGTCGCGAGGCCTCTCCACAGAGACAACCAAGGTGAATAACTCCGACTGCGTCCACATTGGATGTAGGAAGCTTAAATCAGAGTGTCGCCCCCAAACTTTTATGTGCCGGTAAGCTGGACAAACCATTGAAGTCATAAATAATGTTGAGTGCCCTAATACTTGTCGTCTAAACGGTAAACGGCTGTCAGCGTTTTCTTCTCATATCCCAGTCATCTGCGCCAGGAACCTGGGCATTTTCCCGAACGAGTACATAGAGTGGCTAATAGTACGTAAACTGACTCTTTCAACTCTTTCATGAAAAGGATCGAGTTGAATTTAACTTGTTTGACTCCGTTTAACTCTTTCGTAAAAGAGGTCCCTGGAAGCGACGAAAGACACTGCCCTGCCGTTACCAGCCAGAGGGATGTAGATATCCCCGCAGCCGAGAGGCCAGGACGGCCCCTCTCCAGCTATAATGACATTCAGGCAGATATGAAGAGTCATAGCCAGATATGGCTGATGGGGAAATGGAACCTCATATAGCTTGGAAAATGTTTACCAGCATCAGACAGGCAAGCAGGCAACAATCATAAATTCAAAGGAAAGCTTTGCCTTCCGCATTAACATTTTATCAAAATTTGTTCAAATCAAAACATTTTTAATAAGTCCCGTTACTTTCTCCAATTTTATACCCAGTTCTTAAATAAATTTATTCCTAATTCATTCCTCATAGTTCTCCACAAAAGCACAGGTAACTGGGCTTATTCTAGGGATTTTTGCTTGGGGAGGGGCTCCTTGTCCCCCCCCCAAAAGTCCGAGGGGGCAAGGACTTTTGGGGGGAGGCGAAACGTTGCAAATGTTGAAAATGTCGAAAAATATGCTAAAAATGCCGCTATTTTTCTGGCATGTACTGTTAAAGTTGATTTTTATTGCAAAATAGGCAGATTTAGTGTTAAAAAAGGCAAAAAATGAGTAAAAACCTCCTAAAAACCTA
Organism: Trissonchulus latispiculum; assembly: GCA_030248195.1. Classification (NCBI taxonomy): domain Eukaryota; kingdom Metazoa; phylum Nematoda; class Enoplea; order Enoplida; family Ironidae; genus Trissonchulus; species Trissonchulus latispiculum. The sequence goes on from JASAND010011163.1 coordinate 58,963, forward strand.
ATTTTTGAAAATTTGGCCTTCAGAGCGAATTTTTCAGGGAAAAATTTGGTACCAAAAGGCCCTTTTTGTAACACTGCCCTTGCAAAAGTCTAGTTTAAATTAAACTCGAGTTTAAAATTTGCCAATTTAAAAGTCATGGGTATGTCACATTATAAGTCGCAGCAAATGCAGGTTTCTGAGAAAGTGCCCAATTTGTCTAGACATATTTCGAGACATTTTTCCATATTTCGAGACAAATGTAAACTTTCGAGACATTTTGTAAATATTTCGAGACTTTTTGAACATATTTCTGGACACTTTCAAAATATTTCGAGACATTGAAAATATTTCGAGACATATTGAAAATATTTCGAGACATATTGAAAATATTTCGAGACAAAATGTATCGAAACTTTAATGTCTCAAAAGTTTGCAAATGTCTCGAAAATTTGCAAATGTCTAGAAAGTTTGCAAATGTCTACAAAGTTTGCAAATGTCTCGAGTTTGCAAATGTCCCGAAAGTTGGTATATGTATTGAAAATTGTCTCATAAGTTACAAATGCCGTAAATGTTTCATGCCAGGTAAATATCTTTCGCATTTACAGTATAGCTCAAAACAAAGTTAATTTTTTGCGAAGTTCGTAAACTCTGCGAACTTCGCGAGCAAGCGACATTTCGCTAAAATTAGAGAAGTTCGCGAAAAAGTTAGCGAACTTCGCGAAATTGTTAGCTAGCTAATTTGAGGGGTTTTCTCCATATCAACTAAAAATTTGCTAAAAAATTTTAAAATCTATTTTGGAATCAAGATCTGGTTCCTTCGCGAAGTTCGCATAATTTCGCGAAATGCTCCAAAATTTTAGCGAATTACGCGTAGATTTTAGCGAAGTTCGCCAACGTTTTGCGAAGTTCGCGAAGATTTTAGCGAAGTTCCTTAAACTTAGCTAAAATCTTCGCAAAACTCGTTAAAATCTTGGCAAATTTCGCGAAATTATGCGAACTTCGCTAAACTTTAGCGAACTTCGCGAGTGCACCAAATCTTGACTACAAATTTGATTTCAAATTTTTTTGGCAAATTTTTGGTAGATATGGAGAAAACCCCTCAAATTAGCTATCAAACAATTTCGCGAAGTTCGCTAACTTTTTCGCGAACTTCTCTAATTATAGCGAAATGTCGCTTGCTGCGCGAAGTTCGCGGAGTTTGCGAACTTCGCAAAAAATTAACTTTGTTTTGAGCTATACTGTATAATATATAAATTTTTATACCCTCCCCAAAACATTGGGGGGTACGTCCCCCAACTCGGGAGGGGGGAATGGCCAAAATGGGTATTTTTAGGGTAAATTTTGCAAATATTTTCAAAAAAGTCCAAACTTTTGTCTAAAACTGTTTATTATTGCGAGAAATACTGTATTATGGACTTTTTTAATTTTTCGCGCCTGCGGCACTATTCTATATCGATTTTAACAATTTAAAATTTTAACAATGCGCCTCGCAGGGCTTTTTATTCAAATCTTTTCAAGCTTTCCAATACAAATTTTGCCATTATGTCAAAGAATTTCTCAACTTTTATTGAAATCTTCTTAAAGATTTCCATTACGGCTTTTTGCAAAATTTCAAAAATTTTCTCAACTTCTGGGGGGCTCCGCCCCCCAGACCCCCCGCGTCGTCGAGTGACGACTCCTAAATCTCGTCATTTTTGTGGGTCCCAAAACGAACTCTTTGTTGAAAACTTCGCAACCGCCACACCCCCCCCCCCCCGCGTAAACGTGTCTGGCGAAGGCAAAATTTTTTTCCGGCTCGACCCCCCCTTTTCAAAATCCTGGGTGCGCCCCTGCAAAAGGGGCACCCTTTGGTTTTGGGGGGGGGGCGATTTTTGGGGGGCACGAATTTTGGTGGGGGAAGGTCGTTTATGGCACGCCCACTACAATAAGCCCAGGGTAAAACCTACCATTAGCAGTGGAAGAATTATTCGAATTCATAGAGGATCCACCGGCCGGGAAATCTACAAAGGAGGTGAGATAGGGATGCTCCAAGAGATCCTCAATTGAGGGCCGAATTCGAGGATTCCTCTCTAGACATCTCTAAATTATAATATATTCCTTATTTTAATATTGAAGGAAACAATAAGTTAAGGATGTCTGCAAAGGAACAAGAATAAAACCCAGAAAAATTAAATTAAATTAAATTAAATAAAGCAAATAAAGGATATATTTACCAGGGAGATCAGGTATATGGCAAAACACTAAGCCACTAAGAACTGAGGCCTTCAATAACTGCAATGTTGGTTTTTTCGCAAAGAAGACTTATACTCAGTTATTTAAATAACGAAGTCCTTAGAAAATAGCTGTAACAAAAGGAATACTAAGAAACAATAGAGAAAAGAAAGTGTTGGTCACTGAGGAAACCCACGAAATATCAATAATCTTTACTTGCAAGACGTCCAGTAACATTTTGTTGGACAGCGGAGGAAAGGCGATCTTGCAGGCGGGTTTCAGAATGGACAGCATCTTATGATAGACATTAGTAATGGACTGAAATGGAGTTTTCCCATACACCATGGAGTACAGGATACAACCCAGCGACCAGACATCACTCTTACGACCAACCTAAACAGTAACCTTAAGTAATTATACTTGCGAATTGTCACAAATCTTTAAGAACGTAGCTTGATGCGTTTCAGCAACGTACGAGGGCACGGATAGCGTGAGATAAGCCGAAAAACAGTTAATTAGTCTTATGTAATTGCTTCATTTACAAATCGGACAAATCGGACAAATAAAATCAATAGAAAAATAGATCCACCACAGCGCCTACCCTGAGTCTGTCCTTTTCCGGATCGCCGCCGCCACTGGGATCCAGTGCTTCTGGACTGAAATAACAAAAAATACCTATTTTGATCCGTCAAATTGCACGGAAGCTACGAAGCTAATTTGCTACTTCAACTGCAACGGAATCTTCTTGCGAGGTATATTGCTAGTCTGGCAAATGGTAACTATGGTAACGAAATGCGGTATATAACTGGAACAAAGAAACAGAAAAAGAACTAAACAATAATCTAACCTCATATAATTGAGGGTCCCCATGGGACTTTCCCTGGTGATGGCCGTTCGACCCTGAGGTACCGTATTGGCAATACCAAAATCGATCAGTTTCAAATTACCAGCCACCAACAGAAAATTAGCAGGCTTCAGATCTGCATGAACAATGCCTGTGCAAAATACAGTACACTCATAGAGACAACACTATTTAGAGAGAGTACAACAATGTAATCGTAGCTATCGATTTGAACTCCACCATTTAACTCAGCCGTGACAACAATGAGGAAAAAGCACGCAGCAACAAATTTTTGTACAATTTTTGGCAGCAGTTAAATGCTGTGCAAAACTTTTTCAAATCCAGAAAACGTTGGGCCTAATTTTGAAAATTCTAGATAAGTGTATAATACGTATGCCACGAAAGTGAAGTAATCTCGGGATAGCAAGCGGATCCGAAAACAATACAGGACTTAACCATAGAAAAATCAATGATAAACGCCTGCCTGGCGTAAGCTACGGCAAGAGCCATACTCCGAATCAGGTCTGATTGAGTTCAACCCTGAAATGCTGGAATTGGCTAAACTCCGATGATCAAGTCAAAGCTATCAAATAAGTTGGTTTGAGTCGGGATGGCCGAGTGGTCTGCGGCGCTGGTCAGAACTTCCAATCTTACGGCAGATGGATCGATGCAGACCGAAGGCCACACAGCGTTCACGACTCTAGCCAACCCAGCTACCACTACGGTGGGAAGGTAACAGGAGTTTGCGTAGAAGGTCCAGCCACCCTTCCACGGATGCAGCCATCATTCATTTGAGGCGACACTCGTGGCTCTACGGCTGAGAATCCGGGGATGAGCACCGGCACCCCATGTTCTGAGGCACGACGGAGATATCTCCAGGTGTAAACGTTTACCTTTTACCCTTACCAAGCAAAATTAGCCTACTTTAAGGCCGATTTTAACCCCATTTTCAAAAAAGCAGTTTGGTCCGAAGAATACAGCTGCTGCAGTAGCGCAATGCATAATTTCTATAAACACGACGGGACGGACTGATCTGATAATCAATAACTATTTACCCCAACGCAAACTAAAATCACCAATGGGTGTGACAAAAACGAGGAACGAGTAAAATTTGCTGAAAAAGAGGGGGTTGGATCAACGTTGTTTTCGATCAACCATGCTTTCATTTCACCCTCATAATATGCCGTCCTTAGATTTCTGTCTGTACGTGGTATCATCAGCCTACCAACAGAATGAATGACTTTGACGGCTTCCAACATTTCCTTCCAATAGAAGGCAATCATGATCTGATCCGGCATCAGGGATCCGCCTCGATGCTTGAGGAAGGAGGCCAGGTCAGTCTCCCCTCTCTCCAGCACCACAAACAGACGCTCCTTTTCCACCACATCTTCGCTACAAATAGAGGTACAGATTTAATAGCAAATGCCGTGTTAAAAACTGTTCAGGCAGCACCGTCTTCTGGGCCCATTCAAGTGCGAGTTGCACGGAACAAGTTAAAAATGAACCTAGGCTCTGTTTACATAAAGTACTACGTACTACTCCAGAGTCAGGGGTAATTAGTCATGAAGATTCAGTGGTATGAGTCGCATGAATGTTTCTAATAATGAATCTCACTGGTGTTGCATAAAATTCGTTAGTCTGAATTTTCTGCTGCTAAAATAGGTCTGAATATTGACGATCAATTTTGACCTTTACTTTTTTAAATTTGAAGAATTTCTAAGTCAAATATAAATAAATAATGAATTGAGGTTCGCAGCTTTTTATTGGCGTTTTTTACTTGGTTCAAAAGTTTTCAGCTTGCTTGACTTGACTTAATTTAAAAATCTGATTACTTGCTGACACTATCAAAAGTAAAGTTATATATTCCATAAACATGAATTTTGAAAACTAATATTTCGGTTGTTGTAAATTTGTTGGTAATTGTTTTACCATGGTTAGGTTTCCATTAATTTATTATTTGGACGTGCCATGAGTTCTTCTGGGTTTGACGAACCTCAAGGAACCGGCTTTTGTTCTTCTTTCCTAGATTTAAGATTTAAGATTTAAAATTCTATGCTTTATCGAATTTGTATTGTATTGATATTGTATTTATGCAGCGACCCCAATAATATGTGTTACTATAGAACGACCAATTTTTAGAATCCTCAGGAACTCTAGATTTCGAAAATCCGGAAAAACCCAGAATTCCGGGTTTCATTCACGGAAAATCCAAAATTTTTAATTTTTCGCCCAATTTTTGTCGCAATCAAAATTTTGTTTCATGATCAAATAAAGCTGGTCCCGCTGCATATTTTTGCTCTCACAAGTTTTTCACGAAAATGCACCCAATTTTCAGAATTCCGTGCTTTCAAAATTTCCGGATTTTAAGAATTTTCTTCAATATCCACAAGATGGGTATCATTCGAAAGCTCTTATCGACCTGAACAACTTTTGTAATAGAATGAACTCTTGAAAATGTACTCAATTCCCGAAATTCGAGAAAACCGGATTTTCCGAATTTTAAAAATTTTCTCCAATACCCAACAAAATGGATATCATTCGAAAGCTCTTCGATCCGGAAATTTTAAAAACCCGGAATTCCGGAAATTGGGTGCATTTTCGTGAAAAATTTGTAGGACCAAAAATATGCAGCGGGACCAGCTCCCGTGAAAACAAAATTTTGATTGCGATAAAAATTGGGCGAAAAACTAAAAATTTTGGATTTTCCGTGAATGAAACCCAGAATTCTGGATTTTTCCGGATTCTCGGAATTTAAAGTTCCTGAGGATTCTAAAAATATATATGTTACGTACAAAACCCGAAATCGTACAAAACTAGTTTTGTATGGGTCATTTTGTACAAAACTAGTTTTGTATGGCCTCCCTTGTACAATTCTAGTTTTGTATGGCCTCTCTCGTACAATTCTAGTTTTGTATGGCCTCGCTCGTACAATTCTAGTTTTGTATGGCTGTGACCGTACAATTCTAGTTTTGGACGTACAAAACTGTTTCAATAAGATTTGGCAACCATTTATTCATTACTATTCAAGTTCGTACATAATTTCAAGCACTAAAGTTTTAAGATTTAATTCCTAATGGAAGGCTATTCAGTCGATAAAACGTCGACCCTTTGGTCCCTTTTTGGAAAATTTCGAAAAGTCCCCATTCGAATTGCTTGCTTAATCCTGAAAATACTACCCTTACTTTAAAATTTAAAAATGTTTGTGGTTTGCTGGAAATTTTTATATAATTATATTATTAATTAATTTTAATTGAAAATTTTCTATTAAATGAAGTTGAGTCGCAAAGTTGGTATTTAGATCATACAAGGTAAACCCAGCCTAAGATTATCAAAAAACTTTAGAAACAAAGACAGAAAATGGATACTGTAGATTTTTGGCGTAAGTACGACTCTGCGTTTTGCGTAAACATTCTTTAGGCGTAAGTAGGAATGTGAGTTTTGACAGAATGAATTAGGCGTAGGTAGGAATTGGAGTTTTGGAAGCGATGATAAGCGTAAGTAGAAGTAAAGTTTCCACGCTACCCGCCTGCATTCCCAAATATTGAAACTATGTACGAACTTGAATAGTAATGAATAAATAATGGTTGCTACATCTTGCTGAAACAGTTTTGTATGTCCAAAACTAGAATTGTACGGTCACTGCCATACAAAAATAGAATTGTACGAGTGAGGTCATACAAAACTAGAATTGTACGGGAGATGCCATACAAAACTAGAATTGTACGAGTGAGGCCATACAAAACTAGTTTTGTACAAAATGACCCATACAAAACTAGTTTTGTACGATTTCGGGTTTTGTACGTAACATACAACTTACGTGCTATAAGGTATATGCCAACGAACTAAGCAGAATTTCTAAGTTGAGCTATTATGAAACAGACTTCATTGTACAAAGCGCAAAATTAGTAAAAACACTTAGGAATAAACAATATAGTCAGGGGCGCACCCAAGGGGGGGGCGGGGGGGGCGGCCGCCCCCCCTGTCAGGTTTCGAAGGTCAGAAAAATTAAGAAGCAGAAAGGAGAAAAAGCAGAAAAAACAAAAATTTTCGCGCCTTCGGCGCGAATTAACTATTCTTCGGTTGTTTTGAGGATAGCATATGGGGCGGGGTGGGGTGGCTGGTCTTCAATTATTATTCGGTATACGTATATAGCAAGCAGCGGTTGCCATGCTTTCTGTGCGTATATACTATGCATAGTATGCGTTGCTGTTTGTTTCTATTTTGATTTATATAACTTATATATAGTAAACTAAAATATTATCTGGTCAAGGCAACATTACGTCTAACCAACTATTCACTTACCTATACATATACCTATTAAACTGCTCAAGGCAAAGAATTCAAAGTTTTGAAAACAATTTTACTCCGAAATTTAAAATTTTCTTCTACTTATAGGGGCAGCGCCCCCAGACACCTTGCGTATCTATTTTTCGCCAGCTATTCATACTCTGACACCGCAGTTCGACGAGCATGCAACGTAAAATGAAGCTAAGGTCCGTAACGTTGTTTAAAAACGCAGTAAATCGAAGCTAAAAGCGTTTATACTATATAATTTTTGTAATTTTACGCAGTCGAAATTAAAAATACGATAAAAATATACGTACGCAAAATTTACGCAGGTGCGTTTTTCAAAAAATTCATTAAAAACCCCTGATATACACGCTTTTTTACAACATGCAATTTAAAATGCACACACAAAAGCTTAGTCAAATTTTGCTACTGCTAACCACAACATGGCTCAAAAAATTTTCAAATAGGTGAAGTTTTTTAGAAAGAGCTCTAGCTTCTAGCTGGGGGCTGCCGCCCCCAGACCCCGGCTTCTTCCCAATTTTTCTTATCATAGCTACGTTGCTTTGCTTTGTTTAGAGTTTTATTATATAGTTTGAGTGATATAGTACGTATATACCTTATGTATCCGGTGAAACCAGGGCGCTAGCCAGAAGACAATTTTAATCCTTTGAAACAACAAAAAGTGGTCAGAAAAAATTGTTTTCAGGTCAAAATGCAAAAAATTCTCAACTTCTGGGGGGCTGCGCCCCCCAGACCCCCTGCTTTCGCATTTCTGAGAATGATTAATTCTATTTAACTACCTCAACCAATGTAACCAATTACTACATGTTTGTTCTCAAAGCACAAAAACATGTGTAAAAATAACTATAAAAAATTTCAACATTGTTGCCGCCCCCCCTGTCAGAAAACGCTGGGTGCGCCACTGAATATAGTAACCGAAAACTAAGACGCTTTTTCCTAAAAACAGTAGAAAAGCTCTCCAAAACAAGACAATTCAGTTTCACCCCTTTAGACGGATGGTTACAGCTTACAAGTCAAATTGGATAGAAATATACGTTTAGCACTATCTATGCTTGTTTAACTTCACTTCTTGAGGCGACCAGCGGCGAAACCTTTTTCATTTAGCATTTTTGGCTCATTTTATTTCCCCCCACTTTTCGACCTCCCCCCCACTAGTGGGGGGGGGCGTCCCCCCCCACTCTCCCCCCCCCACTTATTTTTACCTAAAGTAAACCCAGTTGACCAGTCCGGACCCTGGTCAGCGCGCCACAGGCCGCTGTGGCAACTTTAGAGGCTCCAATGACAAAAATGTTCGCCTGCCCAAGGGCTTTCATTTGATACCAAACTTAAAAAATTATCAAAAAATTAATTTTGGACTGGTCTGGACCCTGGTCAGGGAGCCACAGGCCGCTGGGTCCACATAGGAGGGGTCCTCCAATGACAAAAAATGTTCGCCTCACCAAAGGCTTTCATTTGATAGCTAACTTGGAAATTTTTTAAAAAATCGTTTTTCGACCAGTCCGGACCCTGGTCAGGGCGCCACAGGCCGCTGGGTCCACTTTGGAGGGTCCTCCAATGACAAAAAATGTTCGCCTTACCAAGGGCTTTCATTTTATACCAAACAAGGCCACTTTTAGAAAAATCGATTTTTGACCATTTTGAACCGGTCCGGACCCTGGTCAGGCCGCCACAGGCCGCTGGGTCCACTTTGGAGGGGTCCTCCAATGACAAAAAATGTTCGCCTCACCAAGGACTTTCATTTGATACCAAACTTGGCCACTTTTAGAAAAATCGATTTTTGACCATTTTGGACCCGTCCGGACCCTGGCCAGGGCGCCACAGGCCGCTGGGTCCACTTTGGAGTGGTCCTCAAATGACAAAAAATGTTCGCCTCACCAAGGGCTTTCATTTGATACCAAACTTGGCCACTTTTGGAAAAATCGATTTTTGGTCATTTTGGGCCCGGTCCCCGGTCCGGACCTCTGGCCAGGGCGCCACAGTGGTCCGGGCGAAACCAACTAGAGCCTATGCTGTAGTGCTCCCGCAGCCCACCCCAAATCCTAAATAAGAGAGACCTGCTCACCGTAGATATTTCTGTAGAAGAGGTTAAAGTTGGAGTTGCGACACGGTAGGGCCCACCACCATCAGGGTGCCCCCCAGCCACATGGATAGGTCCTACAGTGAAACTAATGGGCCATTTAGATTCACCATATAGGGGTTCCTATTCGAATACGAAACCTCAGCCCAACAGCTCTTATGTATAGGGCTGCCTACTCCGTAGGCCCAGACCCCCCTTTTACACGTTAACTAGTGACCCCTGGCCAGAAAACTACAGGGGCCAGATCCAAAATTCATATACCCCATGGCAATTAGGGCCGTGGGGCCATGCTCCTCGGAGAACCTCAGACCCATCGGCCTGCCCCAGTTCAAGTTTACTTGAACAGAAGGATTGACCGTTTTGGAAAAAAACTATCTTCGAAAAAATCGAAATCCTGCTATGTACACAGACCTATGGGGAGGCCCTACCTACTCCATACTCATTTCCCCAAAAATGGGGAAAAAGTTGTTCAAAAAAAACCCATATAGTATAGGAAATCTAAGACCTCCGACCCCTAGGGGTGGGGGGAAAATAAAATGGAGAAAAGTCGTGCATTGAAAAATTGAATCTGTCATATCTCAAAAACGGCTCGGCCGATTTTGCTCAAATTTGCAGAGCATGGACCCCTCGTGAAGGGCTTTCTACTGGTACAATATGAAGGCTCTACCTCAACTCCTCCGCTGGCAACAGGGAAAACTATGTTCCAACACTACGCAATACGCCTTTTTTTCCCTATTCTAGGTAGTGCGCTGACGCGCACTACCTGACAATAAAGGTCAAATACGGAGTGGAGCATGCGTACCCGCGAATATGGGTTGTGGCATTTTTTGGCCATCTTAGCGGTCAGGCCACCTTTGGCCGGCCGCACAGGTGGCCGGCCGGGCCGGGCAGCGGAAAATTGTCCAAAAGGTACGTTAACACAAATACTACTCTCAGAAAAACCAAACTTCACCGGCTGAAAATGCCCAGATCGTTCAGTTTTTGAGTTCGACTAAAACGGCTTCCCCAAGCGTGACTTACACGGAAAAAAAAACAAACGGACCTAACTTGTCCGGAAGCGAAAATTTTCAAAGTTGAAAATTTTGACCAAAATTTTTTTGATACTTGTTGTACTCGTCGTGCTGATTCCAACGATACCAAATTTGACTATTTTGGTTGAGTATTTAGCTGGCACGGTGCTCGAACGGGTCTCTAAGGGCCGCGCTGAGCCTTTTACACCCATATTATAGGGGGAGCGCTATCGCGCCCCCCTATAATAATAGTATGTTACTTGCTAATAGTATCTGTATGAAAAATTAACTGACAGTGAATTAAAAATTCAAGGATGTTAAAACAATTTCACTACATGAGATGACCGAAACGATTAATCGCAAATAATGATACCATTGTTATCGATTTCTGTGAAAAACTATATAAACTGCAATAATGTACTTCAAAAATTAAAGGGCTTCTAAAATAAACCGCGTATAAGTATACACTAGTATGCAGGCTTGACAAATACTTCCGAACATTCAGCAGTAAAAACTGACAAACTCGTGAAAAGTCAGGAGTATGGAGGAGTAATAATGTCATTAATATTTTATGCAGCGCAAATTTTACGACTACTGACACTACTGACTTTTTACTAATGACAAGTCAGGAATAATACTCCTGACTTTTACGCAACGGATCCCTGGAAGTAAGGGAGATATGAATGTGATAACAACAGCCATATCGCGCCATATTATGTCACACAAAAGCTAGTTTTCAAAATTCAAAGTCACATTTTATATTATTTTCTCAATTTATAACTAATTTATGCACTTATAACGCTCATTCTAAGCATAGAAACAGCGAATTTTTGTTTTTACCTTAAAAATGGCATTTTTTCGCTAAAAATTTAGGTATACTCATAATGTTGGCTTGCCCCCTCCTCAGTTTCGGAGTCTCCCCTCCACTTTCAAAACCTTAAAAACGCCAGGTTCCGGACTAAGGCTTTACCGCAAGGCTGGAGCTTTTCGTTGTTTCTTTATGATTCATAACTTAATTTTAAATAGAAGTAATAATAGAGGTAGTAATTCAACCGTACAGAAAGCGCATGTCAATGACAATAAACAATTTCACAAAAAATTAACAAAAAAGACTACGTAATCAGATAACTGTAAAATGCAAGTGCTTCATCCGCCCAAACGTACTAGTCGAACATCTTAATTATACGAGTAGACTTTTTCTCCTGCAGTCTACGTAACAACTGAATCTCATTTCGATAACCCTGTAAAATCACAAAATTATTTCAAACAGGAATAATATATACATACCTATACATAAATTTACAAGAACCAAAAATGCTCCTTCGTCGCATGTAAAATACATATGAGTACTCTCAGGCAGGTTGTACAAACACGGAAACTAGCCTGTAAAATGCATATGAGTGGCGTTGAGGTTGTAAATTAAGGAAAACAAGTTGTAACGGCTTAACATATGAGCCTGTCCTACAACGAGGCTCATATTGGCGTATGTTATAAATATAATTTGTCGATATTTGACCTGCATATAAATAGCACGTAAAGCTACAAAATTGTCCTTCACACATCTTGTCACTAAGACATTATACTGTGCATATATACGCATTATACGGCATGCCACTTTGCGCTCTGACTCAGAGCCATGTGGGGAAAGCATTACGTATGTGAGAGTAGTGTGTCATAGTGTTCCGAGAATACAGTAGGTGTACTATAGTGCTTCCGGAAATAGTAGGTGCCATGGTGTTTCGGGAAACATCAGCTTGCATGTACAGTTAAACTTGAGGTGTCGCAGTTCACTTCGTTCTGTCCATTTCTTTCAAGCCACAATGTTAAAATGTTATGTCTATTCACTCGTTTTTTCTTTAATATGATGACCTGATGATCTTTAAGAAGGCTGCACTGTGACGCCACGCCAATATGAGCCTCGTTGTAGGACAGGCTCATATGTTAAGCCGTTGCAACTTGTTTTCCTTAATTTACAACCTCCCTACGGAACTCGGATCTTCAGGATAACCCACCCCAGGCTCAGATTTCGCAAAACTTTACCAAATGAGCTGAAATGTGGTATGGGTATGTTTTCGACCACGCTGAGTTCAAATATCGCAAAATTTTTTGATTTCGCGAAATTCGACTTTTTCGATTCGTAAGGGTGTACCAAGGGGAACGGAAAATTTTTT
>JASAND010011164.1:0-12573 GCA_030248195.1 Trissonchulus latispiculum
TTCCGGTTTTTTACTGGAAAAATCCGGATTCTGGGGGGGGGGGGTGAGGGACCCCTCTGGGGGGGGTGAGCTCAAGTCTGGGGGGGGTGAAAACCCCCCAACCCCCCCCAAGCACACGTATGCAGCCGACACAGTTTTACCCAGTCGCAGTTCGAAGAGTCATGCCGAGCTGACTGTGTGCCCCGTAGTTCGTAGGCGGTGGGGATCGTTTGGCTCCACTTTTAATGTAGGTAGTTTCTTAACACCAAGTTTTACCACTAACATTACTAACAGAGCTCAACACTAACATAACACAAGTTTTACCATTGTCTACTCCATTGTGTGACACCTGTTGTAATCGCCGCGCGGGGGGCCGGCGGCGGCAAAGAGGGGGTATTTTGTGGGATATTATCCATTGTATGCGTAAATTACACTGCGCAACAGCGCAGCAGTGTGGCGCGGAAGCGCATTGTTTTCATAAAGTTAGCGCAACAGTACGTTTAAATTATTGAATGTCCAAGAATTCAAATGTTTACTTATGCGTGAATGATAAAGCTAATTTCTTTTCTGGACTAGCTACAGCAGTAGTTTTGCAACTATAAAAGGACGCTTCGCGAAGAATTCAGTGCAGTTGTGTCAATTTTTGGTTGGGGAGAAGTCGGGTTTTGTTGGGTAGGTCTTTGTCAAAGTTGGGCTCTCGAAGTTTAGTAGGTTTTGTCAATATTGTATTTTGTTTTTGAGCGATGATTTGAAATAGTTTTTCTTGTCCTATTCAAGTTTGTCGTAACTCTTGCAAAGTAAAGTCACGTTATGGTTTTCTCATTTTCTAAGCAACTTAGGGCTCTCTTATATTTGAATCCACCAGTCGCTCTATATTCTCCGAGAGATTCTACATCTAGGCATCACACACCGAGCACGAACCGAGCAATCGTTTATTGAGAAGTATTCTTTTTACTAGGCAAGTTACATGACTTTCCTACACTACCTAAGATTTGTTAATAGCTATTCTAAAAGGGTGGAACCATTAAGGAAGTTAACCAGGCAAAATCAAAATTTCGTTCGGATCGAAGAACAACAAACAGCATTTGAAAATATCAAGCAAGCTATAGCAAGTTCCCCGACGGTAAGCCACTTTATCCCTGGTTGCCAAACCATGATGACGGTGGACGCTTCGGCTTACGGCATAGGAGCCGTTTTGACACAGTTGCAGAATGGGGTACAGAAAACCATCGCCTTTGCATCAATGACACTATCGGCAGCCGAACGTAAGTACTCTACCGGCGAAAGAGAAGCCTTGGCGTGTGTCTGGTCTATTGAAAAGTGGCATGTGTTCCTTTGGGGTCATCAGTTTACCCTATTCTCCGATCATCAGGCACTCACCTTTTTGTTGAACGACAGTTCCAAGGGCCATAAACCATTTCGCATTGCTCGATGGTATGCAAAGCTTCTGCGCTACAACTACCGAATCAAGTTCAAATCAGGATCAGACAACATCACTGCTGACTTCCTGTCAAGATTCCCCCTTCCTGGCGAAACACCCGATACAGAGAAATCGGAATCCGACCACTACCTGGTAGCTATGATTGACCAATTGGGGACCGTATCAACTGAAGAATTGGCCAGGAAAAGCATGCAAGACGAGGTATTGAAAAACCTGATTTAATTTTCAAAGACCTCATGGCCAGGAAAGAATCTACTTGATCCCGAGCTGGCACCTTACTTTAACATAAGGAATGAACTTTACACCTGACAAGATTCCCCCTGCCTGGCAAAACACACGATACAGAAGAATCGGAATCCGACCACTACCTGGTAGCTATTATTGACCAATTGGGGACCGTATCATCTGAAGAATTGGCCAGGAAAAGCATGCAAGACGAGGTATTGAGAAACCTGATTGAATTTTCAAAGACCTCATGGCCAGGAAAGAATCTACTTGATTCCGAGCTGGCACCTTACTTTAACACAAGGAATGAACTTTACACCTGTCAAGATATCTTGATGAGAGCAGAATTCGTGGTAGCCGTCCCGACATGTTTACGAGTGCCAGTGTTGGCTCTCGCTCATGCTAATCATCTAGGAACGACGAAGATGAAGCAGCTCCTTCGTACTCGCTATTGGTGGCCTGGTATTACAACTGACATTAACAACATGGTTGGTAACTGTTGGGCCTCTCAATCCTCGGATAAAACAGCAAAGAGCTTACCTTCATCGATTCAGTCCATTCCTAAGACTACCAACCCTTGGCAGAGACTGGGAATAGACATTCTTGGTCCTATCCAAACAGCCCCAATCACATCCCGTTTCCTTATTGTGTTGGTTGATCATCATAGCAGATGGATTGAGGTTGCCAAGAGTTCTTCAATAACTAGCGAATCCGTCATAACCTTCCTCGATTCCGTATTCGCCAGGTTTGGCCTACCTGGTGAACTTGTCATGGATAACGGACCCCAGTTTATAAGTAAGGAGTTTGAAGAAGAGTGATCAGATGTTATGAAGTATAGTTTTGTGTGAAGCAGTCGCTACAGTTCCACTGAAAGTAGATTGGTTATAATAACCTTGTCAACACCTTGTCAACACTTGTCTTCTTCAGCATGTTTCGAGATGAGGACCATTGCCTGATCAAATGTTCGTATATGAGGCTGTAATCCTTCGGTTAGCCTTGTAACTTAGTTGGTCGCACATTGCTGACATGCTCTTTCTTCAAGTTATACCGAGCTCGGATAAAAATGGATGTATATCTCATTGACTGGACTTAGGTGGATGAATCAGCATAGTAACCTTCAAGCTGATGCTTCCACCAACGCTCTGAACACATATGCAATAACCATGATTAAAGCATACCTGTGTGGGTTGGAGTTATACGTTGGAACGTAGAGAAGAATTAAAAAATTGTGTTTAAACTGTTTGTTTTTGAAACATTGTTCAATTTTATTAATTTTTCTTCCATACGCCCCACTCCAGTTGGATGTGCACCGGTTAGGAGTAGTGTCAGCCCCAATAATTTTAAAATTTGACTGTTAGGAAAGGGTGATTGGCTGACACCGAATAACTTCTTCACAATGACCCGAGGCGAGATCCAAGGCTGGAGATTTGTCCACCACTGTCTATGTGATGAACGCACCGCGGCAGCTCCACCCGAAGGCGGCCGCCCCTTAACTCTCGGACAATTAATTGACTCGGGTGTGAAGGGGGGACTGCTAGTGTCCGGTGCCAGCTGGAACCAGAAGCATACAAGAAATCTCAGCATGCTGGTCCGGTGGTCCATAATTAGCGAAGCACTATATATATATATATATATATATATATATATACATATATATATATATATATATATATATATATATATATATATATATATATATATATATATTACGTGGAACAATGCAGAAACACTGTTGACAATCAAAAAAATTTCTTCTTGCTTGGAGGCAGTGGGAAGGGTGAAGTAGAAGTCGTTCTTCCAAATTTTAATTTGACCATACGTCGCGCCACAAGTCGTCATGAAGGGGTCAGCTGTCCAGGTTCTCTGCTCTGTCCTTATCTACAAAATGTAAGTGAGAACGAAGAAACCACGACATATAGCGCAAATAGGAGAATCCGGGATATCGATTATCTGCAACGACTGTGCCAGTAACAATTACACACATGCTGTGTTTATTCTCACCTCTGTCAAAAGCTGAAGCTGGCACAGTTGCACAACAACCTTATCTCCAATCTTAACTTGATTTTCAGATTTTTAATACGCTCAACTAGTAGTACTGTTTGCTAGGTATGCTAAAATGTATTTTTTAAACATAAAAATTGTAAATAATTTTAGAATTTTTAAAACTTAACATTTCTTTTGGGGTAGCTGCCGAAACTGTTCTGAAGTCTGTTGTTGGCTTGTGCAACAGATCATTGTAATTGTGGAACTACTATAGTGGACAGTTGAGATCATGATTGGAGTACCACAGATGAAACGGGAGATTGTAACTGGAGACCAGTGAAACGAAGGGGAGGATTGTGGGCTATTATGAAGATCTTTAAATAAAATTTAAACAAAAAATTAGTTGTTCCATTAATTCGTGAAAGACAGCTTGTTTTCAGCTAAGTAGCGGAGTAGATCGATCTTTTATTCATTTAATCACTGCAGTATACTGATGCTATGCGATGCCATAAGCTCCTCTATCTCAGCAGAATCAGAACGTCCCATTTTTGAACTACGCTGCATTGCATCAGAACTGAGGATCTTAATTGGCTACTTTCATGCACAATCGAAACTTTCTGTCAAACTTAATAGTTATCTTCGTTTATTCCTCAATGTTCGCTTTATTAAGTGTCCAATTCTCTTTCCTGTTCTTACGAACGATGACAAAACAAAAACCGTGCTAACTTTTGCAATATTTATATATCTAGCACTGCAAACCTTGGCAGGGCTACTTTGGGTAGACAGTTGGTCAAAACAAATCGCTGTTGCCAACGAGTGCGACTATTTACTTGAATAACTTGTATTAACTTAACTTAACTTAACTTGTATGGATTGAAGTCAGACGACTCGGCTTACCTTGGCGATATACTAGAAAAACTTTACTTTACTTTACTTTAGTAAAGACTTTACTTGCTACGGAAACAAATGAATTTAGCCTACTCATTTGCCTACCAGTGGGTGGTGTCTTAACCACAAATACAATTAATCATTTCAAGAAACGGTCAGTCGGGTAATAATATGGATATGTTTTAGTTAACCTGGTACAATTGCTATTAGCTATTGGACTGTGGACAATTACTATTGATTATTGGATTATGCTTTCAAACCAATTCCGTTCTATAAGCTTCCCCAATGGGTCCACCAAGCTCTAACGGATAAGATGGCTGGACGCAACTTACTTGTTTGTTTCTAAGTTTTAATAGACAACAACAACAACAACAACAACAACAACACAATTTACAGTTGCTATTATTGGATTGCATTTTCTAACAAATTTAACAACAAACGAATTGGACATAACAAAGCAAATTTATAGCAATTTATAAACTTCCTCAATGAATCGTGGAAGCTTTATTGGGCGAGGTGGCTGGCATGGGTAACGAAACTATCGAGACAGGTATGTGACTTTTAAAGTTTCATTTTAAACGTAGTTTAGCGATCACCTTAAAGCGGTGATTACTTTTGGGCATATGCTGTTGATTATCGGCACAAATCAAGGCGAAATTTGACGACAGTCTTTAAAATAATTTCTTTTAGCTTACTAAACCAAGTTGAAACCAAAGTCGCCCCCAGAGAGACTATAAATCCCTCTTCCACTACAAAGAAGGACTCACCGTCCCCTCCGATCGGCCCTGGTTGTCAGAACACGAGTACACCCGGAGCTTAATCGAAGCAAAGATCAATCTTTGCGTGCTGACCCTTGCCAGTGTTTCAGGTCCTGGTCAGATCCCGCCTAGTCTAGTCTAACCTAATCCAGAAGCCCTAACCGACTAAGCACGACCCCGAGCAACAACAAAGATTTATTGACAATCGCGACCCACATCAAATAAAGGATTTTCAGGAAAGATCTGACAGAACCCGTTACAAAAGTAGTGAGTGTAGCAACAGAATAACACATCTTGATTCTGAACACTTTTTTTGCGCGAAACACCAGCTGACTGCCTCATTTTAAAGTTAAACGGTGAACACTGCGGTAACCAATGATGTGATGCTCCAGCTATACTCCGAAATGATGCATGTATTTTGTAACTTAAAAAGCTGTCCAAACATGTTTGCAAAGCAGGTTAAAATTAAATGTTCCTAACTCAAAGTATTATTCGAACTCTTTCGGCGGACACATAAAAGGTTGTAATAGGACGTGATGAGGAATTATACGTCCTCGCACTTTGGACGTTAATGGTCGACTTCAGATTGAAAACCAAGGGATGTGTGGTGTGTACCCTTAGCACACTCATGGCATGAGGCAAAGTCATTGTCATTTGATTCCTAATACTTATGGAGGTTCGTTCCTCCTTGATCCGCTCTAATGTTTTCCTTGATCCAGCTCTAGTTAGAATACATTTAATGAAATATTCTGGTGTGCTAGGCTGACACATTAAACACCATTTTTGAGTCTTACAGTAAAACTTTGACCAAAGATTAATAATATTGCATGTTCTTTGATCCATGATGAAGTGAATTTTAATTTGCTGATCTATATAAATTTGGGAAAACATAAATTCGGAACATTGCTAATTGAACACTTGCATGTAAGCAATTATAGTTATTTAGCTAAACTCTAGCTTAAGCAGTGAATAGCGGAAGGTTCATTTGTACTGGGAGGGGAAGGAGAGGAGAGGCATCATGCACCTGGATTTGGGGTGAAGGCGGCATCAGCAGAAATAGCCAATAAATTTACATGAACTGACAAGTAAGTGCTAAAATAGGATAGAGAATGATATTTTAATTTGCTATGACTTACACATGTCACACCACAAGGTTGTCAAAGTAGGCTTGCCGCATAGAACTAAGACAATAAAAGATTATTTGCAAAAGCGACAAAACGGATTCTCCCAGAAACAATGACATAATAGCACCCACATTGCTAATTAATGATGCAGCTGTGTAGGAATAGTATTCTTCATATTTCAAGGCATATTGGTACTTCTGGTTGATTTGCACTTCCACAACACTATCAAATGGCATACGAGAAAATGACACGTCTAACTTTTCCACAGTTGAAGTAGTGGTGGCAAATATTTGCTCGCACTTCGGGGTTTGACACTCTTCAATGTAATTTTGATATAGCTGATTTCATCTATAGCTGTGATCGCGTGCTGCCAATTTGGCTGCGTATACGGAAAGCAGTAGATTGCGAAAATGCTGGGGAGTGAAATAATTCATTGAATACTTAGAGCTTTCAAAGTCGAAAATTTTATGAAAGTCGCTATATAAAGGAAACCTGATTTCCGGTCTAGAAGAGTGATCATAAAACATATAAAACGATAGACTGGATTCACTTTTCGGATTTGTTCAATGTTTCCATTCCGTATATTTATTATTTATATTTATTTATATTATTTATATTTATTTAGGGTTAATGTTTCTCCACAGAATAGGAACATAAGAATGTTAACTAACTTAGGGCGGATTTTCATCATGAAAAATTTTTGTCCGCCGACTTCGCTCATTTTCACACATAAGTTAGCCACATATGTCGTGCATATCAGGTTTAAATTTTGAGTTGTTTCGTTCAACTCTCCGTAAGTTACGAGCCATCAACTATGTTCAATTTGAATATGAGCGAGCACAAGGGTGCTGCAACCAACTGAGGCAAATTTTCGCAAATCAACTTTACAGAGAAAAACAGATTTTACAGTTCAAATAGCGTAGAATTCCAATAACCAATCGCACAACAAGAAACAGAAAAATGACACACAAACCCGAAATTCCAAAGAGAAGAAGGGGTCAGTCCCCAGAAATTCCCAAAATAACCGGCCAGGACCACTTATAAGGAAATCAGACAAACCCAAAAATAATTTAGTAAATATAAATAATAATAAAATCAAAGGGAATTTCGGAAAATACTTCACACTATTAAGAAAAACATTTGCTTGCAGTTTCTAGCCGGATGGGCTTGATGAGAAGCTTCTCTAAAGAATTTCTCCGAGAAAAGAGGCCCTTGTTCCTCCCGATGTAATGAAACATTTAACAGCGGTTAACTCCAAATAGTAATTAAGTAGTTCTATGAGAAGAAATTATCCCTGCAATGAGAGCAATCGAGTGATGCATAATATGTCATATTTGTAAAATTTTCTAAGTCTCTGTTTTGAGAAATTCGGGGTTCGAGGGTTCCGCTTGGCACGCTGGGAAGTACTGGACGTAGCTATCAGCATAATTCTTGCTACAAATAAATCCATAAAATAAAAAATTGGAATACAAAATAGGCTGTTTAGGACCATACTTTTGTCGGAATCTAGCCAAAATTTTGAAAAAACCGAAATTTTAAAAATTTTGCTAAAAATGCCCATTTTTGCGCCAAAAAATCTCGACACTTGAAAAACATACAATGGAACCATTGGTATCAGTGGAACCGCCGATTCAAGTACTACGGAACCCTGGAGTTAGAATTCTTATTTAGGTCTTTGAGAGCAATTTGCAATTCTTTTCGACGACCCCCACGTTTCAGCTGTTAGAAACGTTGCATTTTGACTATTTTCCACTGTTGTCGAAAAATAAAATTGTTTTTTAAAATTTTAGAGCCCAAAATCAAAATTCTACTTCCAGCGTGCCTCAGTTTACGATTTATAGCGGCATTATAAATACAAAATTATCCAGGATTACAACTGTTCGTCGAGAGTTTAATTTTAAGACTAGATAAATATCCCACTCAAAGATTATTACATGTGAAAATGAGCGAAATCGAGATGGTAAAAAGAATGACCAAAAATGAACCCCTCTTAAAAACTCTCAACATCTCAAAAACTGACAGCAGCTGTATGCTTGCTGTTTACTTCAGCAAGCTGTCAGCGCCCTAGAAACAAACGCCAACCTCAGCTTCTGGCAAAAACCCTTCAGCCGCGCCGCCCTCATGCTTTTGATTTGTCTGATATCGGTAGATGTATCAGAAATGCCATTGAGTTATTCATCACCCCACCCTAGTGGTGGAGCGCGTATTAAATAGTTGATCGTTGATTCTGCAAGCCTAGATGACCTAACAACTCGATACACTACAGAGCGGATCACCATCTAGCAAGCTGTATGAATAACTCAATGACATTTCTGTGCTTTGTGAATAGTGTTGGCTAACGTATATATAACCACGCTACAGTTGCTGCATCAAATAATCAGGTTTCATAACAAACAGAGTAGACTTGTTCAGCACTTTTCAGTGCTTTAACGACAACGCCTAGGGAAGGTTTATCTATAAAAGCACGCATTTTGAATCTGTCCATAGCTACATGAGACAATATATGCTTTCATATGAATCTCCAAAAATGTTAATGCACGGATTCCAATCAGGACGACAAGGAGTTCCAAGCTGGACAAAGAGACCGGTTTAATTGGAGCCAAACGCGCCTTGGAAAAGACAATTTGAATTTGGGCATCGCGATCCTCGATGAATCGAATGTAAGCACATGTAGCAAACGCAGATGTAGCTGATGCACCGCTGAAGCAACGGAGTTCTACCTGTGGCTTTGACTTGGGACCAACAGAGCGTTAAATATCGAAAACTGATATTCTTTGCAAATTGTCCAGTAAACTGGCCTACTCAACTACGAATTCAGATGGGACCTCATCATCCCATCCAATATCCTGTTTCCACAGATCTTGGATCAGTAATCTTCCTTCCGTTGTGACTGGTGTCCATAATCCAAGAGGATCAAAACTTCCGATACTTGCTGCAGAATTAACCGTTTTGTGGGCGCTTCTTCAGACTCGTTTCCAATAGATGGGGGAACTGAATGGTGTCTGTTAAAGAGTTCCATCGAAGATCCAAAACTTTCATGACGGTGTCTTTAACTCGACCGTCCAGCGGAACCTGTGATATAATCTCTTTCGAATTAGAAGCCCATTCTCTGAGATACATTGATAGTTCACGAAACAAAGTTTTCGCTTTGCGATGGATGACTTCTACTTCTTCCTAAGTATAAGATCCATGAAATACGTTATCGACGTAGGTCGTAGATATTGTCCAAAACGTAAATAGCTACGCCAGTACACTTCGTACGAAGGTAATGAGTAATTGTCGCAGCTAACAGAAATGGACTGGGAATCACCCTAAAAAGTACTCGACAGAATTTGAAGACTTCCAAATTTGATTCAGTGGGTGGCTTCTGAAGATCATTCAACTAGAGAAACCGTGTTAAATCCCGCTCGGGTAGATGCAATCCCTCCTAAAGAAAGATCTTTTCAATATTGCTAATTAGGACGATTGGGTTCATTCGGAATCGTGCAATAAACCACATAAGTCAGCCAGTATTACAGGACCTCTATAAAGGAAATTATTTAGACTGGCATGTCCCCTTGTTTTGGCCGAAGCATCGTACACTATCCGAATTTTAGTTGTTGCTGTCACCATTGTGATCAC
Source organism: Trissonchulus latispiculum (assembly GCA_030248195.1). Taxonomy (NCBI): domain Eukaryota; kingdom Metazoa; phylum Nematoda; class Enoplea; order Enoplida; family Ironidae; genus Trissonchulus; species Trissonchulus latispiculum. The sequence continues at coordinate 10,020 of JASAND010011164.1, forward strand.
GCAATGATGAGGGATACAGTAAATCTTCTGACTTCCAACAGATTGCTTAGACTAGCTTTTCCACAATTCTAAGGCTGAACTGTTGCTGTATGATTCTTTGCTGTATACTTCTTCATCAAATCAGGAGATTCCCTTAATCTTCGGTACAAGCTTTTCAAAGCTTCAAATGCAAAAACCGTAATTGTTTGGCAATGGAGGATGAACTTGTTTCCATGGCCAGTTCACATGATAACGACTCTATGGAAACATTGTACTGCTCTATGGAAACATCATCATTGTTGTCAGTAGTAGAATCATTGATTCCTTTATCTTCTTTCGGTTCAAGTCTATCCGAATATCTTCTGGCAACTTTGACACCTTCTCCTGAATATATCAATTGAATCGGGCAATTCTCCTAACTCGCCTGGTTTTCTATGGTAAGGAAGCAATTATGGTGGACTGACGGTTTGATGGGATCACATTCTTCATAACTCGCCATTGGCTAGACCAAAGCGAGCCAGATCTTTTAGCCACGTTGACACCGCGTAGAAAAAAGTTCGTACTGGTAATGCAGGGGCCGCAGTTACATCATCTTGCACTTCTTCATCATGGAAAAGGGAACTCACCCGCTAACAGGTGCCACTGATCCGGCGTTGATTCGTTGAACGAACTCTCCCTGACCAGCCGTAATAGCCGTACTCAATTCAAGTATATAATTAGTGGACTCGCAACTGGCATGGCAAATACTAATACCGTAATGAACCCATCACGGACTTGAGTTTTGTGTTCTAAGGCCCGATCTAAGTTCTAAACCCTTCACTTCAAAAGAATTTGGCCGCTACGCATGTATTCTAAAGCTCTAAACAGACACAAACCTCGTGGACGTAGTGCTTTTGTTTTCGAGATTTAGCACACAAGCATAGAGCGAGTGAGCGTACCCCCGTTTTCACTGGGTATCAATTTGCGGGGGTCATCGGGGTCCAATTTGAGGGGGGTTCAGCCTTTAGCGTGCAGAGGATGTGTCAAGCTGATAGTACATAAGGTGTGCTAGCTGTCATACTCTTGTGTATTATGTACTCTTGACTGCGGGTACTCTCGGCCCACTTTCAACTCTGCATTCACCTCACTAGGTGATTATTATATAATACTAATACTAATACTAATATAATATAATAATATTAGTCATAAGCTTATTTTTACGATGTATGTATGCCCTGCAGTTTTCCGATGCTGCAATAAAGGTTCATTGTAATCTGGAAAGCCCATTCTTTCTAAGCAATGAATTTTAGTCTGAATGCAACTTCTTAATCTGGAATGACGTCTGCAGTTTTTAACTGAGCAGAATTCTAATTTTGTTTGGTGTGGTAATAATTGGCATTCTTCAAATTAAAATGGAAATTTAAATCAGCAAACATCTGCTCAATGAGATTTGCTGCTAAATGGTCAGCTTTTCCTGCTTCAACTAGGTTCGGAAACGTTTGCTCACAAATTTTCAGGTTTCTGCATTCGTAAGCAAAACGAAAATACATTTGCTTTTCGTTTTGTGTCCTGAATTTTGATATATTATCCTTCCAAAGCAGTAAGCTAATTATTCTACCATTTGAAAAATAGGCTGAGCCAGGTTTGGCCTGTATTGGATAGGAATCAATTTGAAAACAACTAAGCTAATTCCGGTTGTCTAGGCATCCTCTGACTTGGTAACCACATTGAACCAAATTTACGTAGGTACCAACAGGTCTTAGTGCCTTAGCGTCTAGTTATTGTGTTTAGAGCTTTCAAGTGGAATTTGCCGGCAGAACACAGCAGCTATGAGAGTTCTAGCCACTAGAAACATGTGTAGGGTGCATTTCTTGCATAGTGCCACTTGCTTATTCCTGCCACGAAAGAATTTTATTGGCGAATTGACTCATTGATTCAACCTTGTAGTCTTTTCAACTAATACCCCCTTTGCGCAGTTTGAAACAAGCGACGGGCCATCCGTTCCATCTGCGTTCTTCTCCTGTGGCTTCGCTTGAGGTCGTTGGTCCATTACTGGACTCCTGCCTACATATACCTACCCTACCCACGTACTTGTACTCGACACCAACTCTAAATCTCCTACGTAGCTATCTTTTCGATTAATACAACCTATCTGCCTAACTATTCCGGTCCTTCACCAATCAATAGTTATGGTTTTCACTCTAATTCACTGTGTATTCATCCAGTTTATATGTAAAAAACAAATACTAGCAGCATTCAACAAGAATCCTTTTTGTGATAAGTCTCTGACGTCGGGCCCACTCCAGAACATCCATCCTGCCAAAGCCTAGATTAGGATCTTCTTTGTCTTCCACCAAATGTATGTTCTTCTAGGTAATCGTTATTAATTATAGGGTAACAGAATGCAGACGCATGGTACCAAATATTCGGAAGATTGAGAATGAAAATGATAATTAATTTTGGTTAAGTAGAATTAAGTATTAGTAATTGTGTAGAGGAGCTTCTTAAGGTTGATTCCTCTGCGTCTTCTAAACAAAAGGTTTAGGTTTAAAAGATTCCTTGTACGAGCTTGGATTTTGTTCTGATTCGTTTTATC